>JACXSJ010001541.1:0-85329 GCA_014851325.1 Pentalonia nigronervosa
CAAAATCCCTATTTGAGCACCTCCCGGGATTGAGTTTTTCCAAAATTTTCTTTCGTAAAAACGGGATAAAAAGTATCCTATGTCCTTCTCCTGGCTCTAAACTACCTCCCTGCCAATTTTCAGCTAAATCGGTTCAGCCGTTCTTGAGTTATAAGTGAAGTAACTAACACGACTTTCTTTTATATATATATAGATTATATATAATTGATACTTATTATATTTTTTAAAATCCATTTTTGTTATGTATGACAAACTTAATAGTCAATAGATCGAAATACTGAAATCGTAAACTACAAAATACGCGGGAATTATTTAACTTTTATCAATAGTAATATAATAATAATAATTTATATTACAACATTTCAATTACAATTGTTGGTAGTACTTTTTCGATTTTCGGGTCCTTATCATTTTTTGGACAACTGCCAGTCACCGATATCAAGAGTTGGCGGGTTGTCAATAGATTTGTTGGAAGCTTGGTGAAACTGGACAAGAAGTATTTTTAATTGGCTTATCGTTTTTGCCGACTACTTAAAAGCCGGGGCCGGAGTCAATGTTTTTGAATTGTGGATTCTTGTGTTTATTTGAAATATGATTTTGGCCAGCATGATTTGTGCCGCCCAAAGACGACGGCATAATTCACATTCTAATTTAGATAAAAAGCGATAATACAAGGCGAGATAATATAACAATAACGACGCCGCGAAAACGCGTTTGTACGCTAAGACTGCGTGGAGACAATTGAAAAAGCTGGTTATTCATTAAAATAATATTGAAAATCTCAAGACAGGAAATTGTATCCCCCTTGAAAATATCAATATGCATCATTATTCTAGTTCAGACCCAATAAAAACAATTAATAGTGGTACTAATAGTCAAAACATGATTTCTATTTTGCCAGAAGAAAATGTTCAAGAGGTTGATTTATACATAAATAATCTTGATTTTATATATACACAAAATATGTATAACTTTTCTAGTTTTTCAAAAGAAGTTATAAATTTTTACATTGCTGGATTTTTTGTTCACAAGTTGTCTTCAACTATTAAGTGTGACAAATGTTTAATATCATTATGCTCAAATGATAAACAATCATTTTTAAATTACATTGAAAAATAAAGAAGGATTAAATTATCCTAATGACGACGTCATTACTATTTGCTTACAAACAGAAAATATTCAGTTCATTAAAATCCCATAGTTTAGAAAGTAATAATTCTTTGACAGATCATGTAACATTATTATAAAATCTATTTCATCTACATACATTAAACTAAAAGTAAATTATAATGTAAAATCACATAACGATAACCCATCCCTTAGAATGTGATATAATAAATTAACTTAAAAATTTGTATTTATCTGTTGTTTTGTATAGTGTATTTTATTAAATATATTTTTATATAAAATTTTAACTATTGTTGTTTTCATTTTACTCACTAACCTCTATACTCACTGCAGCATTAATAATTAGAGTAAAAATATTATTGTCGTTCATGACATTTTTGAACGATTTGACCGTCAGTGAGCAAGGTTTTGAATAGCAAAATCTGCCTAATTGAACAAATAGGTTGTTTTAAATACTGTTAAGTATAATTTATTATGTAATGAAAATATGTATCAGTACATTGAAATGGTTAATGTGTTTAAGATTACTATAGGTATTCAGTAGACTTGAGTAAAATACTTTTAAAAAATATTCGTTATAAACACTCGAATAATTATGCGAAATAGTATTCAGAATTTATAATCGAATACTTCATAAAAACAGGTATAGTATCCTGAATAAAATATTTAAAATAATTATTCCGAATACTTTTGAAAATCAATATTTGTTGAAGTACAGCGCGATCTAACGGAATAGAATAACGGTGTTAAAACTCCTCTTTTTAGGAATCAATGACCGATAGTTTCAATTCTGTTACACGCCAGTGATAGGTAACGCTGCCTCTATATTGCTCTATGGGTCCGTCACCCGCACACCATGTCATTTCCAGTCCATTATAACTTGGACCGTGATATTCACTGATCACTATTCATTATTGTCATCTTTAATAATAACTATAACTTATTTTCGTATTACCCATCTCGCCCAAACCTCGGCTTGGGCCTGGACTTGTCTGCCGTCTCACCGTCTGGTCGACGTCCCAACGTCCATCATTAGTCATCACGACAGTTTCGGATTACAGGACACTGATAAGTGTGACATTTTACATAATAACAGTATTATTGTAAATCGTATGCGTACGGTGTAGTTTAAAATTTAAATGCTTGTTGAAATACTTCTCATATAATTAAGATTACTAGTGACCTCCGTCTTCCGGTTCAAAACTATGACCAACGTTTAAAAACAGTAACCGTGCACTAAGACTAACTTCTTGTTGATCGTGAGAGGTGAGTATCTCCTAAAATTTGAATCTACCTACGATAATAGTATAATATTATCATATTAATAGTGCTTATTTTAAAAAAATAAAATTGTTTAACAATTATTCATGTAGTAAGCATATCATGATGGTGGATGAACAAAAAGAACTCCAGGATCAAGAGATAATCGTAAATGAAGTCGATGGATTGCCAAGTTTACTCGATGACAATAATGACCTATACAAAGCTGTAACATCTGAACAATCATCTTTAGATGATTTAAACGATGAAGATTTGCCCACATCGTTAATTGTAACTAATATCGATCCTGCAATTTTTAAGGATGACGATCTTAAGGTTGTACCTTATTGTTTTAATAACTGTAATATGATTGTTAATACTATTGCTATAATGATTTTGCAGAAAGAAATGGAAATGTTGTTTAGCCGGTTTGGAGAAATAATTTCTGTTCAATATTTCCGTAGCTTCAAGCGCTTAAGGGTTAACTACAGCACTTCAGTATCTGCTGCCAATGCCAGAATCCAAATGCATCAAATACGGTTTTATGATACAATAATCAATTGTTATTTTGCGCAGGTAAATTTTACTTTAATTATCACTTTATAAATAAAAAATTAAAATAACATAATCTATTTAAGCCTGTTACACCAATTGATGCAGCAGATCAACACTTACAACTACCTGCTCCAGTAAAACAATTTTTAATATCACCTCCAGCATCACCACCAGAAGGTTGGGTACCTAGAGCCGAAGGCGAGCCTCTCATAAATTATGATTTACTAGCTGCTATAGCAAGCCTCACACCTGGTAATTAGATAATACAATTAATGTTGTTTATGTTTACAAATTATGCATATCTGATTTAAAATAATTTTAAAATTTATATTTAATAACCAATTATAAATACAACATACCATTTCTGAAACAGAAAAACATTATTTGTTTATATTTTATATATATAGTATTATTATATAATACATTCATAAGTATTAAATAAAATCATATTTTTTAAAATAACATATCTATTAAAAAATTATTAAAAAAAATTACATACATTTTAATTGTATGTAAAGCCTATTAATAGTTATGTATATTATATACAAATGTTTGTTGGTTTCAGGTCAACCCCACGAAATCCATGCTGCAACCGATACTTTACCAGGAATTGTTTTACATGTGGCTGAAGGATATGAAAATAATAAAACATCCGTTTCTACAATTCCTCATACAAGGCTACCAGAAAAATAAAATGGCATTGTTATTGTGTGTTTTTTCTTATTAGATATTTATGTATTTTTAATGAAATTTTGTGTATTTTATTTAATATTTTAAAAACTCATTATAATTAATATAAAATTTTTAATTTATATTTTTAAACATTTTCTGTAGAGTTATTGTTTTATTAGGACACATTATTTAACAAATTTTTTCTCAAAATGGTTGTGTTTTACAAAATCTATAATTTTAGTATTTATTTCCTTTAAGACTGTCAAAAAAATTACTTAATAACATACATTTTAAGTTTTTAATGCATTCATAGTGTAAAATATGAATAATAAAAATGTGTAAAAATGTATGTGTTTCTCATTTAATTAGAATATTTGTTTTCATAATTACTTTTAATAAGGAGATTGGCTTGATTTATTGTTAACACCGTGAATTATCAATACAAATCAAATAAAAAAGTGAACAAGTAGGTACTGCTCTATTGTACTGTACATTAGGGTTACTATAATGGAAGTGTAAAATTTGAATTTAATGATATAAAATATTGATGCTATACCTAAATTTTTGTATTAGCATTTTCTGTACATGATAAAGTTTTCAAAATAGTTTGATTAATTTTTGAACAGTTTATAAGGATTATAAATTTATAATTTTTATTAATTTTTTTTTTAAAACTATTATTGATAAAAAGTTGTTTTCAATGATCAAACAACTTAAAATGTAATACAAAGTTTCTCATAAATTATTAACAAAAATAAAAAAAAAAATAGTCAAAAGTTAATTCATAATAATTTTCTACGAGTGTCTGAAGTTAGCATTTTGACAAAATTTAGAAATTTATAAAAAATGTTTTTATGTATAAAAATATAGTTATAATTTAAAAACTAATAATAATCATAATATAGAAGTTGTGGAAAATGTATTACGTGAGTATATTGAGTTTTGCCTCTGAATCATGCTCTCTTTCCCTGCCATGCATACAATTCTCTCACAAACATTTTTTGTGTACAATGATTTGATCACAGAGTACAAATTTAACACATCAATTACAGTGACCCACACAACATCTAATGTATAACAGAGTAGTAACCACTTTCCCACCTTTTTTTCTAATGCTTTTAAAAACTACTTGGAATTTATTACTTTTGGCCCCAAAATACCAAATATATTTACTGTCCTACCAAAAAATATGCTGAAGTGAAAAACAAGCATTTTTACTACCTCAAAAGGTGAAGCAAAAAAAACGTACACATCATTGGAAAATCAAAACTTCAAATCGCTACACTCAGAATCTAAAATGCCATATTATTAATACAAAATAACATTAATGTATTATAATAATTAAATAACTTGATCATTTGAAATTTATTAGAATCAATTATTTAATATTTACAATACACATAGAGATATTCTAACACATCTTGTACACAAAATTATATAATACATATTTACATCCAACATTTTTGGTAAAAAAAAAAAAATAAATAATTAAACTTTGAAAACAAACATTAACTAGTATGTAATGTTACACAAAAGCCTTATGTAGTATCACAGATATCATGGTACTATTAGGTTGGCAATTATGCAATGTAAACAAACATATTAATATCATCTTCATCTCGTTTCATATATTTATGTTCAATTAACCATTCAACTTGTTCTTTGATCATTTTTTTACTTGGTAAAAACATATTTTTTAAAATATCAACTAATTCTGTCTGGAGATTCCAATTTGATATTTGTTTTCGCATTTTTAGTATTTTTATAATCGCTTCCTACAGGAAAAAAATATTTATATGATAGTCATGTTTAATACTAGGCTCAATATGACAGAATTAGTTTTTGTAAAGTAAATACTCACTTGGACTCTTAATATTCGTAATTGAACAATACATTCATTATCTTCTTCTTTACTGCGTTCAGTAGATAGTTGCAGTCTTCCAATTAAATTTATTTTTCCTCTTTTTTGAAGTTTACCATTTTTGCTAAAATAATTGTTTTTGATTACAAAAATGTAATATTTAATCAAATAGTAAAATATATATTATATCTCAAGTCACTCTTACACTATAGAGAACTGTTCATTAATCCAAAATATTGTGTTCTCATTGAACTCTTTTGGAGATTGTACTTCGGGTACTACTAGCACTACTTGTTTTTTTAATTTTGGGAAATTTACTAGGGACTAAAAATAACAATAATTACATAATATTAATATTAGTACTTATATACCAGTTATAAATATCATATTAATTTTCTAACAAATTAACAGTAACCAAAACTAATATCTTAAAAAATGTTCACAATACCTAAAGCTAAAATTTGAAAAACACATTTATATAACTAAAGCTAAAAAATTAATATTGGTTTCAATCATTATTTTATGGCCATTGTAAATGTTTAGAATATTGGTCGTTGGAGTTTGGACGGCAATAACAAATTTAGTGTTTACACACAAATTGTCCATAAAATTACATTTTTCAATGAAAAATTAGTATACTTTCAAAAAAATATATTTAAATTTATAAATAATAACTACAGTAGGATTTAAGGGACTTCATTTTATAGAAAGCTAAAAATATATCCTCATTTATGCCCAAACAAATTGCTTAAACACACATTATAAAGAGGAAAAATGTATACTTGAAAAAAAATTAATAAAACATCATAAAAAAACGGGGCTATATATTTAATATTCCACAATATTCATCATATCTAAGATTTTCAAAAAGAAATCTTGATACATGTTAATATGTAAAAAGTTACATACCGACTCATACTAAGGTTGAAGTCCAATACGGGTCAATAAGTATTGCTGGTATATTGCTTATGTAATTTCTTAAACGCTCGATTTTGAACATAAATGTATGTTTCATACACTTAAATTTCTTTCTTGAAAATCTTGTTAAATTATTGTGGAGTAAAAATGGTGCAAAAAATATTATTGAAAAAAATGCAAGATCCTAATGGTTAAGATAAGTAAAATCCAGTCAATGCAACTAATTACTGGTAAACAATAACAAAATTTAAAATGACCAATTAACAAAATAAACCAAATATTTTTTTTCTACAATTCTCTTAAGAGGACGTTACATCAGCATTTGTTATCTTTGTCTTACAAGTGCACAACAAACAAATTTACACTCAGTAGTTAACGTTTAGCTACATTAGTTCAAAATTACAGTGAAATTTACCTTTTATGAAACTTATTGAGAAGAACTTAATCTGTGTTTATATACTGTTTTTTTTTTTACCATAATTCAATTTTTTAGAGAGATTTGCATATTTAAAATAGTACACAAATAATGTTCTTACCATAAGTTTCATTTGAGTAAATTCACTCTAATTTTTAAACTAATGAAGCTAAACATGAACTGTTAAGTGTAAATTTATGTTGTGCACTAGTAAGACAGATATAATAAATGCAGGTGTAACGTCCAATTAATATATATGTATATAATAAAGAAGTTTAGATTTAAAACAAATAAGAGTTTCATATTAAATTTAGTTTACAAATTCAAGAGATTTCACCTAGCAATTATATACTAACCCATAATGTCCGTCGTAATTCAGGATCAGGCAACTCTGTAGCCAATCTAAGGTTTTCATATGATATTTTATCTTTTGGTCTTTGATTCCACGCAAATAATACTGCCATTTGAAATGTTGTTACATCGATGTCAAACCGACCAATTTCATTTAAAAATGTTATCTGCATACAATATTATTTTTGTTTGAAAGTGTGAACAATATTTACATTGTTTAATGCATTTATATTTTATACCAACAAAATACACTTACTGTGCCATTAGACATATGATGATACCACTGTAATTTTCTACCACTATGTTTTTTTCGATAAAAGTCTTCTACTTCTGGTATATAGTCTTCTAACTCCATTGGTAATGATACTGTAACACGTTCACTACCTCGTGACCAAGCTCCAGCATTCAATATTTTAATATTGATAGAATCTACAATTAACCAATTTTATTGCAGTCATTATTCAAGTCTGTTCCAACAAATAACATACTTTATACCATTTTTACAAATAAGCGTTGCAAAATATAATGAAAACATTATAATCTACAATTATATCGGTAAAAAGATCATATCCTTTTATAAAGGAAAATTTTATCTCTAAAAACTACTATCAATATTAGAATTAAACAGCAATTTACATATAGAAGTAATTATTTTTATTGAATTATACTAATTATATGATTGGTATGACGGTTTTCACATAGTTTTCGAGATTTAAAATACTTCAAGAATTAAGTCAATACAGTATAAAAAACATAAATATTTCACGACCCACCAAAATTGACTTGGGACCCATAGTTTAGAAACACTACTCTAGAGTAGCTAATAATCAATTATCAGTGGAAAAATTTTCAATTAATATTGGACACTGTAATTGAAAACCAAATAAATATTAACAAATTATCTTTCAATATTATTTTATTATTATTTTATATGAAATTTTTCATTATTTACATACATTTATTTTAATAAATCAAAATTTGTATAAAAAAATTAAATCGGACATTTTTTTCAGAGTCCCAGTAGAGATTAAGGAGCAATGCTTGTATCACTGTACATTTTCATACTTATTTGTGGACAATACAGAATTACAAGGATCAGACCGGATTTAAATTAAGTAGAAGTGTAGTATCTATGCAAAATTATGAATAAAAACATAAACAATCTTTTGCATGCTATGTAGGCAACTAGATATTTTTGTTACTTTAGCTCTTTAGCTTGAGATTTGAGAAATTTATATCTATGTTATATGTTGTGCTTTAGTTTGTTTCTTAAAATATCAAGTTTTATCCCTAATAAAAAAATAATTACCCGCAATGCTTCCTTTAAGATTTCTGTAGGTTTCTTTGAACTGTTGGTTTAAGTCTTCGCTAACTTTTATATCTTGGAACATTCTAGCTAGTTTATTTACATAATCTGCCGGCATACCAACTTCCCTTAGCCTATAAAAACATACATGTATTAAATATAAATCTCCAAAATATTATTTAAAGAATTGTACCATTCAACCATATTTTCTTCTTTTTCAGAATCAGCTGAAGTATCTAATATTAATCTACGAGTTAAATGTGCTTTGTGAAATCTCATAAAAACATCTTTATTTTGAACATATTTCAACACAAGTAGCTAAAATCAACAAGAATATTACTAGCAAATTAAACCAAGAGTAGTTTACATTTCATACATACCACATCTTTCAATTTACTTTCAATCTCATCAGCAGTTAATCTCTTACTTAAAGGGGTTTTTCTTAATAACATATCACAATAGTTGGCTAATAATTCTGGACATTTTGATTCGGGCTGACACTTAACTGCAGAATTCTAAACAATTAAATAAACAATAATGAAAAACTACTTGTATAATTATCTATTATTATTATAAGTTATAATTTTAACTTAAAAATTTGATAACACATTATCAAACTTCTATTTTTTATTAAAACTTAACTGAGCAATCAAAACCGGCATCTAAACCATACATGATCTAGATATCTAATCAACATTAAACAAACAAAAACCAAATATTTAAAAACAATTAATAATAACTTTATATTCAGGGGCAACTATGGACCCGTTATCATATCAAATTTTAGTATTAAGATATCAATTTAACTTATAGTGCATATAGTATACTATAATACTATATTCCGATTAAGAGGGAACCGAACAGCAAACATGTGTGCAGAAGTGTGACTTTACTGCACGGTAAGCGTACAAATAAGCATGACAAACAGGTGTTACCAGACAAAAACTGGACGCCACCAAAGTTATTTCTTAAAGTAAAACATTTGATATTTATTTATTTACTTATCAATTAAAATATATATAAGTGATTCTCAACCATTTTAAAGTGATAGGCCCCAAAGTTTTTAAATTTTTTTTCAAGATACATAAAAAATGTTTTTCTTTTTTTACACATTCATAAGTAATATCATGTATTGGCGACCCACCAAAGAGATTACAGACCCCAGGTTGATAATCACTTTTGTATAATATTAAACCACTAACTTGTTTTGTAGGTAGTTCTAATCGAAACACAGTAGTATCATTAACTACTTGTTTATATGCTTTATCCCTTGCAGTTAAAAACCTTGGATCGTCATTAAATGCTTCTTGTACTAAATTACTAAATTTATGAAACAATAAAAGGAGTTGTTCCACATACTTTTCCGAATCCTATAATCAAATTAATAAATATGTTAAAATGGATAATATACTATAATGTTTATAAGGTTATAACCAATTGACAATACTAATAAAAACATTAACTTTACCTGAGTTATAATGTCTGCTGATGCCATCATGTCTGCTAAACCAGCACTTACAATATAATCTTCTAAATCTTTTAACATTTTTAAAATTCCATCAGGTACTCGGTCCATAAGTTTGAATAAAAGTGTTAGTTCTGAAATAAAAAATAAAATAAGAGCAAAATTTAAAATGATTATTTATTTATAATATACTTTCAGTATCGTTGCTTTTAATCATATCTGTACATTCGGCTAAAATAGTATGGCGGAAATTAGAAACCAACACCACAACGCAACAATCTGTCAACTAAAAATTAATATTATTTTAAACCGTTATTTAATTATAATATTGATTTAAAATGAAACCAATCTAAACAATACCATTTGGACAGAACCACTATTAGTTTCTAAATATTTTTGAGCTCGGACTTCTTCTTCCCGAAGTTTTAAATCAGCATATTTCATATAATTTTGAACACCATGAAGCTCTAAATATTCAGGAGCTTTAGCTTTATAAAATGCTTCTGTTGTTTCGATATATGCTCGTTCAAAATACTCTCTATATATTTGAAGTTTATCATCGAAATTTGAACATAGATTAACTAAAACATTAATTTTGTATAAAAAATGTTTGCTATTTAGAATAAATGGTATAAGAGATGAATTATAACAAAAGTGTAAGCCCACCTACCATATGATTCTCTTACTCCTATAACTAATTGAGAGTCAAACGCCTCTCCATTTCGTTCTAAGTAAACAAGTTTCATTGCTGAATCTTGGAGTCTCTGTTTTATATCATTAAAAATACTGTGATTCCAACTGTCCAACATTAACTAAATAAAAACAAATATTAAATATGACAAAATAAATATTGTTTGCATTAGGTATTAATATAATTAGATTTTTAAAATAACTTTTATTATTTAAAGTACTATACTCTATTCCATATTAGTTTGACCAGTCGATCAACCAAAACCAGTTGCCGCCACGCATCCCCTCTTATAAACGTTACTGACTACGAGCATTGGTGTCGAACGTCACGAAACACTGCGGTGTCTACGTTGTATGCTGTATTGTCACAACACTCACAACGTTTTGACCATACCATTTTAATAATTTTTTGTAAATATGACTTACGATTTTAATAAATTATTTTGTAAATATGACTTTTTTTAATTTTAATAAGTTTTTGTAAATATGACTTACGATTTTAATAAATTAAGCGTGTTATTTAAATGATTGTGTTTCTTTAATCTTCTGTATACACGGCGGCGAGGCGCGGCGGCCGCCGACAACAAGAAGTACCGTTGGTTACCGACGAACGCCGACTAATTACGGACATCTGACACTGTTTGTAGGGGTCTAAACATTCCGACGGCTCAGTATGCATGCGCGAAAGTGGTCAAACTAATATGGAATAGACTATACATATCCAATACAATTTAATAACATAATTAACTGGGAAATATTGTGTAACATGTTAAATGTACACACCAGGAAATAAATATATTTAAAATATAATATTCTTAAAACCCACATAAAATATGTATTAACTTTACCTTTCGGACAACTGAATCTTTATCAGGATTACATTTTTTTATACCAATTGATGATTTTCCAGCTAAAGAATTTTCCAGTTGTCTAAAAGGAGTTGGAAGATAATTACACTGGGTAAAAAATTTTCTCCATTCAGTGATATAAGCTTTAAGAAGAGCTTGGTCTTCTTGATGGGCCATAACTCTCTAAATAATAAACGAACACAAAATATAATTAATAATAAAAATTACATTAGGTAGTATTAAAATGTCTAAAATAAAAGTAGTTATGTAATATTTTTAACATAGAGCTATTATTTTTCATTTCACTAAAATAAAATAAATAAGTAATTAATTTTAATAAATTTAATTTAACAAAAAATTAATTCAAATTACGATTTAATATCTTAGATAATTTAAAAACATTTTACTTGTTGAGCTTTTTTTATGAATTCCATGATGTCAGTTTTTAGAAATTGTCTCATCTTAATTGGTCCTTGTTCATCCCACAAACATACAAGGTGAACTGCATAAAATAAATCTTGCCATTCATTTTGAGTTACTGGTTCTTGTTGTAAAAGTTGAATTACAATAGGTCTCATTTCTGGCCATTTTTCTTCAAACCGCACCATTGTCTTATCATTCTAAAATAATCAGTAATTTAACTATAACATTTTTGAAATACCTTAGATTTAGTATTGTATATAAGTTATACAATACTTGTAGTTATGTATGAAAAATATTAATGATTTTAATTTTATACATTCAAAATAAGTTATTAGATCATATGAGTATAATTGCAATGCAACATTAAAGTAGACAAGTTATTATCATCAAATAAGTTTGTTTGTTATATTGTAATGAGAACAAAGTGGATTATTGAATGACAGTATTAACACACATATTTTTTTTAAGCGAGTAGTATAAATAATGATGGCATATCAAAAATGATTAATAAATATCATCATAGCTTACCTTTATTTGAGACATGTTTTGGATAGAAAAAAAACAGTAATCGCTTATTTTGATTTCGTTCCTTTGTCAAACAATATACACAACAATCTATATTGATTAAAAAGTAATAATAGTTTTAGTTAATATGACAATTATTAAATAAAAACCAAATTCGTAAGTTCAAATGAATCGTTGTAGACCGCGTAAATTCATTTCGGTCGATGAATTTTATCAAACGAAACGTAATTATACAGTATACTTAATACGGCATGTACCTGGGTAAAGGGTTCACAAGTCAGACGTTAGCACATATATTACATATATTATATACGAGATATAGAAAGTCGAAATTACAATTTCGGGCTACACTGCCTACACTAGAGCGTCAGATCCCAAAGATCTAAACGTTAACCTGACAAACAGATTATAGCAGGCAAAATGTTTGGCTTTCACTGGCTATGACGTCATTTTGCTGTTTATCATTATTATCAATTGCCACTATAACAGATAAGACATAAACATACTGATAAGCACATAATATATTAAATTCAATATTGACATATCAGAGAACAATTTTGTGTATTATTTTTTTTGTAGTAGCATAAATATATGATAAATAATAATATATAATATGATTATTAAATTTGCGTATTTAGTTATATATACTAATAATGATATGTCATATTCATCATAGCGAAAAGTTTCAAGTCCCTACGTGTGGTTATGTATAATACTTTGAATTACAACAAAAAGTAAATAATAGTACAAAAATCGTAATTTTTTTGTTTAAGTATTGTTCTGTGGTTTAATAAACCAATTTTGTACAAATTAAAAATAACTTGCACATTTTTGTGATTCTTAAGAATTTTGTCAAAACTTGAACTTTAAACGCTTATAAAAGAAATTCATGCCTGTGTATTTTTGATATTTATTTATGGCAATAAGAACAACTTAGTTGAGAAGAACCTTGTGGCTTGTAAATGTACACAACAAAAATTGTATCATATATAAATCAAAAAAAAAAATTAAATCCTATAAATAGCACAAAAAGAACGAAAATATTTGAATCAAGTTCCGTGCCTAGAAAATACTAATTTAAATATATGGTGAAAATGTCAAGCATTTTATTTATTTTTAAGTTATAACAAAAAACAAAATCGATTTTGTCAAAAACATTTTTTACGTAAAAATGTTTGCTTTTTGTTTTTCCCGGTTATATTGAAAAGTTTTGTAAATTTTACATTCTGAGCTAAGTGATTGATGTATTGATTTTACGATTGAATGATGTGTTTTTTTTTTTTTGGAACTGTCAACTGTGTAAACAGAGAAGTAGTCGAAATAATGCTTCAACTTTCAACTTTAGTATCTATTCTGGTGGGAAAGTGAATCTATATGTAGTGTATTATAAAAGTCAAAATAAAAAATTTCTATAAATTTTCAAAAGCGAATCGAAATTTTTGGAACATCGAAACAAACAATTAAGGAAAAATGGGAATTTTTACCCAAAACCAATTTTTGACAAATCAATTTCATTTTTTTGTAATTAATAACAGTAGATTCATGACATCTTCACTAAATGTTAATTTTATGGGTAGACTTAATTATAAATATTTCTTTAAAGTCAAAAATCAAAACTATAGATACTTATTGTTAAGATGCTAATATTCAAAAAAAAATATTTAGTGAAAATTTCAAGTATCTACCGTTATTCGTTTTTGATTTGCTGCAAAATAATAAAATTGATTTTGTCAAAAACTATTTTTTTAATTCCGGTTAATTATTTAAGTGTTTTATTTTTAAAAGTTCTTGTAATTTTATATTTAAAACGCCCAAAGGGAAAAGTAATATTGCACCAACTATATAGAATCACATTCCTAATAGAAATGATATTGAAATTTAAAATCAAAGCATTTTTGTTACTTATAGATAGTGAACACAAAAATAAAACAATCGTTATTATAAAATCATGACAAAATAGATAGATCTATTTTGTCATGTACTCTTATTATCATCATGTATAAAATAATAATTACAACATTAAACAATAGTTTATAGTACAATACCTTCACACCACTCAGAATCTTAAAATTATGAATTATGATCATTAATGTGATTGGTTGAACCGTGTGGTTACTTATTAGTTAACCATATTTTTTATGCTAATATTACACTAATATCTTACGTATACCTTAAGGCGACTTCATAATGTGCCGTGAACTGTAATTTCGGGAAACAAAATCCTGTGTTGTGTTTGTCTGAATTCAGCGGTTAGTAAGCGGTATACTACAATGTTACCATAATGTATTTCATGTACCAGAGAGTACAATCCAATCCTACTCATGGTATATGTTGTACCAGTTTTCACTTATCATTTCACCACATCAATGCGAACACTTAATTCACTTCGTCACATTTAAAATTATCGTAAATCAAAAAATAATTTTTTTCGGGAAATCACAGTTCACGTTACCTTGATAGTTGATTTCTATCCTACTGGGACCACAGATATATAGAATAAACTAGGTAGTCTGTATATTAAGGTAACCTTAAAATTAATTAAAGTAACCTGTATCTAGGTAACCTATATCCTATTAATATGCTTAATTGAAGCAGACGAGAGCCATTTAATTTAAGTTTATAGTTATAAACAATATATATATATAATAATATGTAATAAACTTATCTATTACCTTGATTAAAATGGCAGATACTAACTTCATCAGTTAGCAATCTAGTTGATAGTACATACAGTGAGTAAAAAAAGTCTCCGTACACTGTTAATAGAATTCTTCAATAACATATAATTGTAATTTAAAAATTGAATAATTTTATATTTTTAACGAAAATTAATTGAAAAACACATTAACAATTTGTTTTTAGAAAAATAAAGTATAAATATTAATTATTTTATTATTAACATATATATTTATAAACAATTTTAGGAAAATAACAGCAAAAAAGTCTCCGTACGAAATAACATAAATATTTTTAACTTAATATAATATTGTGATAATTTTTTTTTATTATTGTATATAATATTTTGTGAGCACGTCGGCGTGTGTTGTACGCTATCAAAAGTTATCCGTATAGTCCAGTCGCCGCCCGTGGAAATGCGATATCCATGTACCTTTGGACTATATAGGTAACAGCGTATCGATAGCGCACCGGCACTGTTGACAAAACACGTTCAACCGCCGACGTGACCGCCGTTTAAAGGCGTATGTAAATAGTCATAATTCTAACAACCAAAATAAATATTCTTTACGTGCACCCGAATCATATTTAAAATTATTTATTAACCGCTCCAATCGAACACGGAAGTTTATTCCGTGTTACAACAATATCATAATAATTATCATTTTATCATAATTAATGGTCAGTTGATCCTCCTTTAGCTGTAATTCTTCGTGCATTCTCTTTCCCATTGATTCAACTAATTTTGTTGTAACAGCAGAGTCAATACTGTTCCATACTTCAAGTCTTGCATTTTTCAATTGGTTTTTGTTTCGAGTTTAATAACTTTTTAAGTGTCTTCCTATTTCATTCCCATAAATGTTCTATTGGATTCATGTTTGGTGATTGTGGAGGTGTGTTAAGTTGCTTTGACACTCGGTATAACAACCATTCTTTAACTTTTTTCGCGGTATGTTTTGAGTCGTTATCTTGTTAAAAAATAAACGAATCGCCAATATTCATTTTTTTAACAAACACTGTTTTTACCTAACACTTGCATGGAGATTATTTCTTAAAATGTTTAAATATATATGTTGATCCATAATACAATTAATAAATACTAAATTACCAACACCAGTAGCACTCATATAGCCCCAAACTAATACATTACCACCTCCATGTTTTACTGTCTGGCACAAATTGTTGCAATTCATCTACTTATTAGGTTTTCTCCATACCATAATTCGCCCATCCGAACCAAAAATATTAAATTTGCTTTCATCACTGAAGAATACAGATTTTCAAAAATCATTTACCTTATTAATGTGCGACTTCGCAAAATCGAAACATTTTATTTTATTTATTTTACTGATAAAAGGTTTTTTTCTAGCTACACAACCTTTATATCCAGCATTTCTAAAAACATTACGAATGGTCTGTGGCACAACTTTTATATTATAGTCAGTATCAATCATACTAGCCGGTTTGGGTGCACTGGTTTTGGGTTCCATCATTTGTCCTAGAATGGCCCTCTTTTGATGCGATTTTAGTTTTTGGGGACGACCAGTACGTTTTCGATCTTCAAATGAACCAGTTCCGTTGTACCGGTTTATAATATATTGTACAGTTGAGGGTGATTTCTCTATTATTTGTACAATATTTCTAAGAGAATTACCATCTTCTCCTAGTTGAACTACTAATTTACGAATATCAATCGGTATTTTCATTGTTCAATTATTTTAATTGAATGAAACGGACAGTATGAGTTCGACTGATGGCTACAGAAACCAATTATCACGCTCGCAATGCTGACTGAGTTTCATCACCAGTTTATATTGTCTGTTTTGGGATAAAACTCTCAATTTACATGAATTTTTCCCATCTTAATAATATTTTTATCTGTTATTCATATTATGTACAGAGACTTTTTTGTTGTTGTTTTCTTAAAATTGTTTTTAAATATATATGTTAATAAAAAAATAATTAATATTTATACTTTATTTTTCTAAAAACAAATTGTCAATGTGTTTTTCAATTAATGTTCGTTAAAAATATAAAATTATTCAACTTTTAAATTACAATTTTATGTTATTGAAAAATTCTATTTGTACGGAGAATTTTTTTACCCACTGTATCTGTGACTCGTCTTGTGTGTTTACCATATACTATTATCATAGAATAATAATATAATGATAAGCAAGGTTTATTATAATTATTATTTTCCTTAAATCTTGAATGATATGTACAAAATTATCTGTGCTATCACGGTGAGCTGTGAAGTGCCTTAACTTGGTATGTGGTATATATTTGGTTTAGAACCGTCGCAAGTTTATCCTTTATCGTACCCTTTTTCTAATATCTATTGAATTTCGACATACAGCGTACAAAAGTAAAATAACTTACATTTAATCTATTCTGTGTTACTAGTTACTACCTAAATTTTTACATTTAACATTGAACACTTGACTATATACAGTAATAGATATCTTTTTAAATTATAGATAAAAAAACAATTAATCAGGCATGAGATTTTTCTATAACAATATCAATATCTAAAAACTATTTTTATATAATAATTTACGACACAAAACTAGTCAAATTCAATCTGTAACATTTTGATGGTCCGAGAATATTGTTGATTGTTTCCGAAATAAGACACAAATCCCCGAGTTCCTGATCGTCGTACCTGCATTAATAACAGCGTAATCCTACTTAAATACGCTACGACAACTTATAATAGATAACAGTAAATTTGTATCGTAAGTATTATAGTAAACATTTTTTATATAGTGTAAAAATAGTTAATTAGGTAGTTATTTCCCATATTGATAAAACGGTCGTACGAAAACTGAACGACTCCTAAATAACACGTAATTAAAAATATTTTAAATGCTAGGCAACAGCAATATAATGTGAAAATTTGAAATTCTTCACTTGTAAATTAAAGCAAGTATTGTGATTTTATGGATTATTTATAAATTGCTCCATCATAGTTGTATACAAATATCAACTTCTTGTCAACAAAATAATTTTTCTATGATCCCAATATCCTATATTTTCATAAAATATAATATTTATTTATATTGAGTCATTTACTTTTTTAGTTATAAAAATTAAGTTAATTATTTTCTAAATGATGGCAAGGAAACGACGTAGTACAACTGAAATAAATACAGCTGAAAATGCTTCGGTTCCAAAACGTCGTTATACTAAGTAAGTAAAAATAAATTAATATCTAAAATGATCAAAAACTACTTGATTGTTTATTTTCAAAATGTAAATAAATATGTTTTATTTTTCAGTACACAACAAAGAACTACTCATCTTGAAGAAATGGTAGTATTTAATCATAAAAAATGTCTTGCCTGGTATCATAAATATACAAATGATTTAGGCGAACTAGGTATTTATAAAGGAAGAGTACAATTAATTTTTAAAATTTTTATACTATCTATATATTTAAATTATTTAAAGGGCCCGAAGGTATGGAAAAATTTTGTATGGATATTGGGGTTGATCCAGAAGATTTAGTAATGCTTGTTTTGGCTTGGAAAATGAGTGCTAAATCAATGGGATATTTCTCAAGTGCTGAATGGTTAAAGGGTCTTACTGAATTGCAGTAAATATTTTGATTTATATATTTAAAATTGGTATAATTCCTATGCAATTAATAATTAATAAGATATATTTTGATCGCAGGTGTGATTCAGTTAAAAAACTTCAAAGTAAATTGGAATCTTTAAGGTTGTGTTTTAATGATCCATTAACATTCAAAAGTATTTATAGATATGCATATGATTTTGCAAGAGTAAGTTTTACTTTTAATATCATAAAATAACAATATTTATTATAGTATTGTTTCATCTATTCAATATTGTACAATTTATAGTATGCTTCAACCAGCATATTTTACCCCCATTTTTTTTTCTCTAATAATGAACTTATTCAATTTCAAGATTTCATGAAGTAAATTCAAAGACTATTTTGAAACTTTTGATTTTTTTTTTTTGTCTCACATAAAGTGTGGTTGTAGTGAAACAAACTTGTTTTTCAATTTATACCTTTTTTTTTACTATAAACTTTTAAATGGATAATTTTTTCAAAAATTTTGATGTATCTAATTCAAAATTTGAAAAGGTAGTTTATCAATTATTAAAATGTTAATACTAAGAATAATAAAACTTGAAATGGTGTTACAAAAATATAAAATAGATGTTTCATTAAATTTAGTAGTTATTTTACTTGAGCCAGTTTTACAAATTAATAATTTTGAGATTAATATTATTCACCAAAATGTTCAGATGACCATAGTTCCCATGTCTCCTAAACCCATTACTATAGACATATTATTATTATTATTATTGTCCTTAGTACAAAAAGTTAAATAACAAAAACTACTCTTTCAATTTTGATTCAGATATGTCAACAATTTTTAAATTTTAGAAAAATTATTTGCTAAATAATTTATAGTAGAAAAGAGAGGATCTCATTTGAAAAATAGAAGCTTGTATCTCCATAGATCACTTCATAAGTGTACAAAAATACTCAAGAATTAGATAATTAGGTTTTTGATTTTATTTAAAAATCAAAAAAAATATATTTTTAATAACTGCATAATAATGCAATGCAATAGTAGAGAAAAAAGGGTGATCATGCTTAATGAATCACTCTGTATATGATTATTATTTTAACAAAAAACAAATTATTATTTTCTTTTTACTTATGTTAAGTTGTACTATGTTTTGTCTAAATGAAAAAATATGTTTTTTTTATTTTTAAGGATAAAGATCAACGAAGTATGGACATAGAAACTGCAAAATTAATGCTTAATTTATTACTTGCGAAACAATGGAAACTTTACGCTTTATTTGCTAAATTTATAGATCAATCCAAGTATAGAGTTATTAATAAAGACCAATGGTGCAATATATTAGAATTTTCACGATCTATAACTACAGATTTGGCAAATTATGACATAGATGGAGCATGTAAGATTTTTAAATATTTCTACTAAAGTAATTCAAGTATTAAATAAGGTCGATAAGTGGATACTGTTCTGCTGTACGTAGGTGTTGAGTAGGTCATTATAAAATATATGTTAATTTTGAATTCAATAGTATAAAGTCATTGTATTCCAAAAACCATTCTGAGCGAAGATGGTTTGTCAGCGTAAATTACATTAGATTATATATAAATTAATTCAATTTAAATGCTTTGTAACTACTTTACGTTCTATGTGTATTATATATTATACATTTAATAAAACTATTAGTTTCATGAATTAGAAAAACCAATTATAAATAATAACATAAAGTAGATTTCTGGTTTGTAAAACAGACAAATATTTTTTTTTTTTTAGTAATAAGATAATTTGAATTTATTAATTTTACACAATTATATTTATTATTATTTAACATTTTAACTTTTTAATTTCCCAAATTGTACATTTGGTTTAATATTTTTTCTAACAGAAAGATGTGACATAATATTAAAATTAAACTGTGGACAAATGAACTGTTTACTACAACATTTTCATCAGAGTAACAATAGCAGTGTTTAAATATAAAATTTTAAAATTTATATTTTTATTTATAGGGCCTGTTATGTTAGACGAGTTCGTGGACTGGTTAAAAAATATTAACAGCTGAAATTAAGAAGACGATTATTGCCTACCAGGATTAGTTACTGAAACAATATAAGTTAATTACAATTTAATACAATTGAATTGATCTCTTGTAAGCTTTTTCAATTTCCATATAAATAAATTCATTTTTAATTTCTATTAATATTTCAAAAATACAGTACATAATACAAATCACCTTTTTGCAAGTCTTCTATTTAAAGTATTTTTTATATATATTTATATAGTATATTAATACGAAATATAATAAAATCATTCACACAGATATCTTTTGTATTTATTTATATTTATTTGTAATATTTATAATGTATAAAATAATATAAAATCAGATATGTCTTGTTTTATAAAGAGTGCTTATGATAAATACTTGAAAATATACATTTGATATGAGTGGAATGATGAAGATCTTACATTAACATATTATATATAAAAATGTGTTACTTATTTCATATTAAAATAATTTTTTTCTAAAATGTAATTTATAGTTAATACTAATATCTTTATATAAGTCTAAGTGTTTCGTAATGCATAATAGACTTATAAATTAAGGTTAAAATAAGTAGATAATATCAATTTTTTTTTTATTCAAATTTATAATTAATTTTATTAAAATAATTGATTATACAATTCTAAAGGTTAGGTAGAACCTTGTTTCAAATATTTTAAAACCATATCTAAAAATACAAAATATTTAAAAGTATATGTTAATAATATTTCATTAGTTATTGGTGTTATAAGTATAATTAATGTTGTTTATATATTAAATAATAATAATGTGTATTAAACATATTCTATACTTTATCCAGAAAAAGAACACACTGTGGCTTGACAAAGTTCAGCATCTCCACATGACAACCTGTCATAATGGAACTGGTGTGAGTAGGGATGTACAGAATGTGTGTATTCTCTTTCTGGACAGAGTATATATATATTATACAATCAACAATAGTTAATATAACATTTTGTTGTTTATCTATGAAATAGAATATAAAAGTAACATACTAATGAAAATACCTAGTATATAAGAGTATACATATATTTGTATACTTTTCAATAGAATTTAATAATAAAAATACTTTTTGATGATAAAATAAAATAATTTGTTTGAATTATTGTTTAAAAATGTATGTGTGTATATGTTGTGAATTAATTTAATTCAAGTGATATTGAAATGATATTTAAACCCTGCATAGCAAGTTGACTGTCCTACCAATTTTACTGGTCTTGCCATGAACGCCTTGAGTATCATATATGCACTCAATAGTTTTATGAACCTGGGCTGAGTATTATATATGATACTCAAGACAAAATTGGCAAGTATTTATAAAATATTAAGGAGAAGAATTGAAAATTTAACGTATATCACATATGATACACAGGACAGTCAACTTGATAAAGAGTGAATTATCCTAATAGCCAATAAGCAATAACCATTGTCTAAAGTAAAAAAAAAAATGTATTTTATTTGAATAGGCATTAAAGTTATTATTCTTGTCTTCTTTTATTAGATCATGCGTGTTTTCAACTGTACAATTCTTTTTTGAATATCATGCAACTGCCAATATAAAATATATTCAATAGCAATTAGTATATGACTACAGAGATGTAAAATAGATAGTATACAACTATATAGTGTGTTCAACAATAAAAGTGACACAAAATATTTCATACGCATGACTGAATTTTATTTGGGTTTTTTACAGCATAAAGGACTTAGTATAACACTTATTTTGTAAAAAAAGTTTTTTTAGACAAAAAAAACACAAATTAAATTCAGGGTCATACATTCAAAATATTTTGTGTTACCTTTATTGTTAAACATACTGCATATTATAAAAAAGTGTAATTATCAAACCTTTTGAATTTCCCAATCAATATTTGATATTTTTAAATCATCCTTTTTATCAATGTTTGTATTTTCTACATTGTTTGATGTTAAACTTATAAGCATTTTGTAAATATCTGACATTTCCAAGTCAAAGTCAAACCTTCAAGTTATAATAAATAAACATCAAATAAATTTGATTTTAGATGGTAATAATCTAATATGTGTTCAAAGTTCAGAATAAGATTAAATACAAAACAAATACATTGTACTTACGGTTTCACTACTGTAGGTTTTTTAACATTCTTATAGATAATATTTTCCATACTTTCCTAAGAACAAATTCATCGTTATGTATAAAATACAATATGGACTATGGTAAAAATAATTATGACATAATTTTGAAATCAGTTTGAGTCTGGTACTTATTATACCATTTAAACCTAAATTTTTATAAAATAAGCTAATTTGTCTATTGTAGCGATTATTTGGTACATATTTTTATAAAATTTACTGGCACATTTATAACTTAGTCACTATTACTTATACTATTCAACTTAACTTAAAATGCTAACAAATAAATTTCTTCAATTAAAAATGTGATAATTGGGATAATTGTTTTTTTACATTGTGATTTATGGTTAAAATTAAATTTAAACATTTCATATAATACCTATTGTTATTATATTATAAAACTGTGCACCTGTAAATTTTACTTATCAATTTATATCATACATTTAATCAAGGCCAGACTGGAACCAACAAATCACTGTGATTTAGAGCTAGATTGCCACATCTATGTATTTTTAGTTAATTAATTATATACATATAAAAAATAGAATTGATGGAGACTTCTGGTAGCATTTTTGATAAGATTTATTACTTTCAAAAATTTTAACTTTAATAAAAACAATACTATGAAAGCATAATTGTAAGACTAAAAATTTAAATCTACCTATTAGATTGAATATAACTATTTTTAGTTTTTTAACAATCCTTTTTACAATCATGCCTTAACTATTTTAAAGATTCTAGTGGTCACTGGTCAGTGGCTATGTTGTATAATAGACATTTCTAGAAAATATTTCCCGGTGTCCCAGGGAGCCAGTCCATCCCTACGATTTAATATGTAGTTATAATTTATTGATTAAATAATTACTTTTCTGTACGTTTGTCTTGATAGTATTTTAGAAAATTCCTTATTTATTCCAAATGGTACCTCTAGTCCTCGATCTAAATTTTTAAATAATTTATGATAATAGTAAAAACACAATACGATTACTGGTATGTATACAGTAAAATAGATATATATTATTATAATACCTATTATTTAATCGGTTAGATTAAATAAATTTATATGGCACTCACAGCTTTTTAATTTGGGCGAATTTTCAAAATATTGCAATTGTTTTGCTTTGTCTCTCCATATTTTCAGCGTTTCTTCATCTCTTAACATTTAAAAAATATAACATCTATCATAATTTATAATCCAAATAGAAAAATGAACAGATACAACAGTTTATCTTTACTTGCTTGGCCATGTTATCCTTACCTGACCAGTGAGTAGTGACCACAAGTCCACATATTGCATTGTCATGATCATGGCCCGGATTTTATAGCATTTGCTAATTATTATAGGATACAAAAAAAATAGAGTAAACTACAAATTTATTTTGAGCGTCGGGACTCCAGGTATGAAATTTTTTACCCACTGCTATTTTTTGTATATTTGAAGTATTTAATATTTTTAGTGCTATTTTTCAAGTTTTGGTGCTATTTTTTGCTAATATGCATAATATAATGATTTATTTTGTTTTTTCATAAATATCATTTATATTGAATGGAAAGTAGTAGAAAAAATTTTTCATTTATGTGAGATCATAGGAAAACTGCACACATTTTCGTTTCATATCAATATATTTTTAGGTAGCCCCCTGAATTGACCGATTGAACAGAATACAATAATTATCACTTTTAATCGGTCATACGTCGTACCCGACACAAGCCAAGGTTTATTTAAAATTATTGTTAACGGAAGAAAACAGTTGTTTTTTTCATATATATTTAAGGCATGTTATAGTGCATATTTTACGATTTTTTAGGTTATAGTTTAACGCATATTTTAGTACTTTAAAGTGCTATAATCCCAGTTTTAATCATGAATCATGATCAATGGAAGAAATTTGGTCAAATGTGTTTATAAAGGGGACGGGAGGGGCGCTTGACATTTTTACCACCAATAAGCGGGGTTCATTCTTCAACTACTATATTGTTCTGTGGTACTGCATAAATTTTGCATACATTTCCCCCAAACATGATTAGGTATATAAATGTAAATAAAATAAATAAATGGAATCTAGATTAAAATATCCGAACCAAAATATTTACCTTAAAAAAATATATTAATAATAATAAGTAATAATTGTTGAACTACATTAACTTTTTATTAAAAAATGTATTATTTAGTTCTTTTGAAAAATGTCATAAATTAAGTAAATATAATTAAATATAATATTTTTATGAAAAAATCATTACTAAAAATGCTATTAATCCATGGCACCCATGATTGCCGTAAACACTTAACTTTAAACAGTTTAAACATTAACTTTTTATAGTTATCTATAAAAATAGATTTTACTATTATTACTATTCGACGCCCGAATGTTTAATTCTAAAGCGTACAATAAATAAAATAATATTCGAAATGACTAAACTCACTTGTAGGATTGTAAAATTCGTTCTTGTTTTTCTAATATTAATTTTTGTTTTTCTAAGTAAAGTCTTTCTAAT
Source organism: Pentalonia nigronervosa (assembly GCA_014851325.1). Taxonomy (NCBI): domain Eukaryota; kingdom Metazoa; phylum Arthropoda; class Insecta; order Hemiptera; family Aphididae; genus Pentalonia; species Pentalonia nigronervosa. The sequence continues at coordinate 25,329 of JACXSJ010001541.1, forward strand.
TCTTTCATCCTAATATCACGATCGGTAACTAGACGGTCACTGCTCCTAAATTGTATAATATATACATTACAAAAGTTTAATAAGGTAATTTATTAATTCATAAATAAATAATAATATCTTAATTTATAACCAGTGGTCGAGTGGCTCAAAATAAGTGGAAGAATGCCTTACAATTCAGATTTCCTAATATCATAATAATCATAACATAGGTTAACAAAGGTACAAATAGGATTGGACTTACGGGGTACTTAGCCCCATAAAAATTTAAAACTATGAATAAAAAATAGTCTCTAATTGCAAAATAGTCTTGCTTTTATTTCCATTTCCTTAAAATTAATTCTATTAGCACCTATGTATAGAGACTAGTAAAAATACTTTACTATGTGCATTCTTCATAGAAGTACTTGAAAGTTACATCAAACCCTTTTTAAAACACAAATGCTTAGACTTTATATTCTTCTATAATATATATTTTAGTACTTTTTTTATAGTTAATATAATAGTTCAACATACTTTATATGAGTATTAAAATACTACGTATAATATTGAACAAATAGTAATAATTTATTATCATAAATAATCTTTAAAAATAGATAATAAGAAATAATATATTTTTAAATTTACTAGAAAAAAAAATAGCAACTGATTTCACTTATCAACAAAATATTGTCAGAATTGATATTAAGAAATTTTGGCATATTGTAAACGTACACCCCTAGACATATTATTGACTCTGAACAGCATACGTTTAAATTTCAGCAACAGAAATAATTATTTCTTATCAAATAAATAAAAAAAAAAATTACCATAAAAATTTAAAATTTCCACCTAGATAAAAATATAATCCCAGTACAATACTAATTTATTTTTAAAAATTAATCGATTTACTAATATGCACTTCATTTTAAAACAAAAGTCTTGGTAGGGATGCATTATTCAGAACAAAATAAATCAAGGGATGAAAACTTTAAATTTAAAATAAGTAGACGGATGATAGTAGAGGAATAGCCTCCGTATCATCCCCCCCTCCAATATACAATAACTGTTATTTATATGTTACGGTAAAAGTATGAATACCGGCAAAACTTAAGATTAACCGGTAAATCCTTGGTTTCGCCGACTACTGTCGGTATTCATAAATATTTGCTGTCTTATAGGATAAACAATCAGTGTTGATGAATGTCCGAAATTTTTTACTAATGCTAAGATATTTTTTCCCTTGATTTAACTAACTCGTGTATATATAATTACAATATTATACGTTAACTTAAAAATAATAATTTTTATTATTTTAGTATATTAGGTAATAAATTAGCGACTATTAGCATATTAAATACACACATTTATATAATTATTAAAATATATTAGTATATTACTGCAAAAATTGATCGCCTGGGTACATAAAATTGCCACCCCTGATTTAGCACCTAAATTTTATATTTTTATAAATATTTAGCATATTATTAAATTATTTTATTGTATATTAGTATACTACAGTGATTAAACATTATAAATAAAAATAAATACCAACCAATTAGTAAGAAATATCATTGGCCAACTATATCTTTCCATCAACTGCATTTTTGACGTATCCATCTAAATAATTATCATACAATGTATATTATAATAGGAGAGAACAATAAATATATATTTAACTTTTTTAGTTGATAATTTATAGTTATAGTTACATTTTTTTTATTTTTTTTGTTTTTTTGTTGTATTTTGTCGTCTATTTTTTTTATTACGTTTGATGCATCATTATTTAGTTGAATTGTTTCTGTAATATTTTGATCACTTTTCCATTTTTCTTGTAAAAAACGTATTAAATATTTAGAACCTTTTTTCACTATGTCTCTAGTAAGGCAATCAAGTGGATTTCCAGCAACATGTAATTCTCGAAGTTTCGGTAATGATCCTAATATGTAATATATAAACCCAAATTTCAATTAAAACATTAATAATATATAACATAATAAGTTTAAATCTATATTTATTTATTCTATGTTGTTATGATGTCAATATATTGTAAAATGATAATTAGGAATGTAAAATAGAATATTTTATATAGGAATCTATATGACTATATATTTGTATACATCGTTTCTTTCATAATAAAAATTAGAAATATTAAATAATTTAAGCCGAAAATTAACTAGATCAAGAAGTAGGTATCAACTACCAACCGAAGTAACTAAAATTAACTTTAAAAATAATAATATTAAATAATACAATAAAAAGTGTAGAAAAATCTAAAATTAAAAATATGACAGTATGTTTAATAATATTAATTGTTCTTTAAATTAATAATTTTATAAACTATAGATAAAATACTAATTTTAATCTCAATTCTTATAATAAGGGCTGGGATTTTGATGCATTTTGCATTGTTTTCCAAAGCTAGACACGTGATGTTCGTTTTATAACATATACGTTTTGTGTATTTTCAAATCAGAATAAAAAGTTTTTATTATGCATTTTTTTTTTAACAATTTTCAATTTTTAAGTCATTTTATTAATTTTTCAAATAATTTTAGCGGTTTTGGAGCATTTAATAATAAAATCAGGATTTGTTTTAAATTGTATTTTAAGATTTTTGTTGAAAAAAGTAACTTTATAATGTAGTAACAAGGATTTTATATAATCGAATATTACTAATTGTAATTTTTCGAACGGATTCGTACAACGTAAAAATTGATATTACGAGTGATGATGGAAAATAAATAAGACTAATTTTTTTTTTAGATTATAAGTCCCCATAGAAAAAGATATATTGTGTAATCCCTCGAAACTTTTTATTCAATTTAAATAAAAATATTTGTTGGTTTAAAATTAAATATTTAAGTGTATTTTATAAGCGTATTATTTTTAAGGTATAAAAGAGATTTTATTATGGATCAAATTTTCAGCCCTACTTATAATTTAATTAATTTAATTTTAATTATTAGGTGATTTATAACTCCTGTAGGGTAATATAAGTTATTATTTGTATGGTTATATAGGTATTTTAAACTATAAGTATTTTATGTAGCTATGTAATATACGTATATAGGTACATATGAATAATATAGAATAAATATAAGTATATTATTAATATTTTAAACTATTTACATACCCAGCGTCAAAGGCAATCGTTGTAAATCATTTTTGCCCAGAAGCAATACCTGTAAATTTTTGTGACCTTGAACACCGTCTGGTAATCGACGTATTCTGTTACATCTTAAATCTAACCACATAAGATTCGCACAACCAGTAAATAATTCGTCAGGCAATGTTCGTATGATGTTATTGTCCAAGTACAAGTACTACGTAAAATAGTTATTACATGAAAATCATAATATCAGTATTAATTAAAATACAAATAGTAAGCACACAACAAACATATATATTTATTAGATACTGCACTCACTCTAACGAAACAACCTATCTCTTGAATAAGAGATTCGGATATAGACATTATATTTCTATTTTTTAGAATTACGATTTCCATCGTTTTAATTTACAATATTATAATAAAAATTCTAAATCAAAATCGAATTGTATAAATACATATATTTATACATAACAAAATAATATAGTGATATCATTATATCAATACATATATTATGTAAAGTGTTGTCATGACAACAGTTTTCTTTAACTTAACTAATTTAATTTGCAGAGCGGAGTCTCTTTTGAAGTTATTTCAACCTAAAGTTCTATCTAAATGTAATTTTTACTAAGTAATCAGCCAAAAATTCAATTGAAAACATTCCACACATATCATTACATATCCGATCTATCATAATAGGTATGTAAGTAATGAGTATTATATGACCACGGATATCTGCATAGTAATATAGATTCCTATATTTAGACCTATCATCTATAAAAGACCTTCAAAAAAATGATTCATCATACAAGGTATTATTATGATTTTACCTGATGTTTTCAAGGGAAGATAAAAATCCCTATTTTAAAGCACTTAAAATGTAAATATACATGATCATAATTATTAAAAAATACATTTCACTTGATGAACGATTTCCAAGACACAAAATGTAAAATCTTTAATATCCTATACAATAATTTAGAACGATTTACTATATAATTCCGGGTTAATAGTTTAATGGAATATTAAACTATTATTAAGATTACAAAATTACTTGAGGTACAACTATAATTAAGTTACTATGAATACTATGCTCAATGTTGTATTTTAAAAAGATAATTTGTTAATTTTAAGTACACATTATTTTCATGGTGCATTGTTATACAGTACTTATATATATATATATATATATATTTGCCTAAATAATACATCATAAACTTAAATTTACAAAACTATAAAATAATGTATTATTTTACATGATTTATAATACAGGGTGGGGCAGTGGGTTCTGATGATTTATAGAGTTACAGCGGTTAGGTATTAAAGAAGATAAGATAAACTAGTTTGTCGCTAGATTAAAGTTCATGATGTTTAGTTTTACTTTATCAGTAATCATAGTCTGTAACACGTGGCCTGTAAATCGGCGTGTTTTTTTCTGAATCGTGTGATTTCGCGGAATGGCGATATTGCCTGGCCACCACGTTCTCTTGATTGGACTCCGTCCGATTTCTATTTGTGGGGTTATTTGAAATCTAAAGTATTCACTAATAAGCCACATATATTATTAGAGTTAAAAGAAAAAATTAGACGTTAAATTACAGCCATCGATGTGCATATCCTTTAGAAACTTATGGACAATATAAAAAAACGGACAGCCGACTGTATGCAAAATGAAAGCGGCCACTTGAGTGGTGTAATTTTTAAAAGTTAGGACTTTTGTTAATGATAATTAAATATAATCTTTATGTTGAATAAAATACAATTTATTTCATTACATTGTTTTTAATACTTTACTAATAAACTACAATTAAAATTCGTCAGAACCCACTGCCCCACCCTGTATGTAGTCAATAGTCAATAATGGTACCAAGCAGATAGTTTTAATCTGTATGTGGAACATTTCATGTTTTCATGTTTGTCTGGTATTGTATCAAAATAACAAGATAAGTTAAACCCGCAGCAAAAGTCTATAAACAACAACAAAATAAAACATTAAAGTAGAATTACCTAGATAGTTTTTTTTATATAAATAAATACAAATAATTTACATGTAATTAATAAGATAACATAGTTCTACTATTAAACTTACTGAAATAATGAGACGAATATTCAATGTAAAAATATCATATGCTGTGAAATCGACAGAGCTATAAGAAAGCTGGTCCAAAAACAAATGAAGCTACATAAAAATAGAAAAATTTATAATTTATATTAATTTTAAGGTTAACACATCATTGACATTTTAATTCAAGACAGGGATAAAGGAGAGCAATTTGCTGGATCTATAAAATAATGTGGCCACGTGGGTGCACTGGGCCTTTAGTTTATTGACCAGCTACATCATTGAATATAATAATTACTACATTAGCGTTTATAATGCATTATGCATATAATACAGAATATAATGCTGCAGTATATATTTGAAATTATATGAAAATTAATGACTATTATAAAAATTAATAATATGAATTTATCAGTAAAACTATGTATGTCTACAATTCTACATAATATATTTCTTAATAGGTAACGGATCTGTTGATTGCCTATAATACGATAACTTAAGAATATCTTAATACAATTTCAAGTAATAAACAAATTAATTGATAAATAACAAGGTTTTAAAAATATTTAATATTAAATTTAAATTTGTCTATTCAAAGGACGTCAGCACCACCCACGTGTCTTGTCGTCGTCTTACAGACGTACCTACAACATACCAAATTTTCGTTCAGTAGAACCAATTTTGTATTGTTAGCATTAATATTTCAATGAATCGATCTGTAATAATCTAACTTAAAGATAATAACAATATCTGTGATCTCTCGTCAGTTTTCACGATATTTAAATTTTTGAGCGAGTTATGACTGTTATGAGTTTGGAAAATATAACATAGATAAAAGGATCATTACTTGCTTAAAATTAAAATATCGAAAAAAAAACAACGAGAGATATTCTTATATTTAAATAATACATTTTTATGATCATAGGTTAATACGTCCTCAACACATGCGGGTATGGCATCCTCTAAGTATGAAAAATAAATATTTATTTACTTCTTGATTTATACTATAGTCCAAGCAATTACTTTTTAAGTTTGCGATAAGTGTCTTTGTATAAAGGGCCTGAAACATATAATTGTTATTTATTATTATAATGCAAATTTACTACAAGTTAAGACTAAAGCTTAAAGCAACAAAATCATTAATGCAAGAAGTGCGTGGATATTTATAAATTATATCTAAATATTATATTTGTATAAATTATATAATATACATACAATATAATTATTATGAAAATTACATAAACCTATATGGTAGGTAGGTAAAACCTTTTTTTTTTGTTCTTGGGTAGCCATGTAATTCACATATTTGCCTAAAGCTGAAAAAAATTATTTTTGAATTGAATTTTAAAAATTATTTTTATATTTTATTTTATTTGAAATTTATAAACGACATTGTTATAAATTGTGACAAAAGCATATCGATAATCGGTTAAGAAAAATAAAAGATGTCTTCGCACTATTTGTTTTCTCTTCTGCTTAGTCTGAGGACTCCACGCGAACCGACCTTGTGTTGTTAGCGTTAGGCCGGGCGCACACTGAAAGAACAAAACTGTTCCGAGCTAGGAGAAACATTTTGTTTCAAACGGCTCCGGACAAATTTCATTCATACTGACAAAACAAAACAGAACAAGACAAAATAATTTCCGATTCATTTTTTGTTTTACACCAGTCGTCAAGATGAGTTCTGATGAAGATGATGTTGTTATACCGCTTTTGTGGCAATTTTCGTTAAATAGTTAAATAAATGAAAATAATCGTAAAATTTGAGTGCACGAAATAAATAAAAAACGTACAGAGAAAAATATAATAAAAATATTAAAAATAATACAATTTTTAATTTTTTGGCTGAATTGCGTAAAGATGAGTTAAAATTTAAAAATTTCACTCGCATGAGTTCAACTACTTTTGACTTAATATTAAATGAAATTGGAGAGGCAATAAGATCACAAGACACAAATTTTCGTCAAAATATAGCTTCTGCTGAAAAATTGTTAGTGACCTTGAGGTGAGTTCAAATAATAACTAATTTATACGATTACATAACATTTTCGTATTTTGCTCGGAGAAAAAATAGAACCAGACCGAACAAGAGACCAATCATGCTTCGTTTTGTCTTGTCGTGTGTTGATATTGACTGATTAGTATGCGGACGTTTCTTAATTTATATATGTTATAATTGCCTCCAAACAGCTCCGAGCTGATCCAAGCAGCTCAGAACAGTTTTGCTCTTTCAGTGTGCGCCCGGCCTTAGAGTTAGTGTGAATTAACCTATTATCAAATTTAAAAGTTAAGGATATAATCTGTGTTCTTAGTTCTCACAATCTCACGTTGGCTTTTTTATGGTATTTCAATTTTATTGTGAGCCATATTAGTACATACCTATGTAAAATGTTACAATTAATCTCACTTAAAAATTTAAATATAGTAAAAAAGCCAATTTTCTAACACAGATTATGTTCTTAAATTTAAGTTTGATGATAGGTCAATTTAATCTAGAGACTAATACTAAAGATAACAACATAAGGTTGGTTCTGCTGAACGCAAATTTTGCAAATGTTTCGCGTGAGTATTATATTAGAGAGAGAGAGAAAGAGAGAGAGAGAGAGAGAGAGAGAGAGAGAGAGAGAAAACAAATGTCAAGTCAATTCTAAAAGCATATATAATATGATACATATTATAATGAACCTAATAAACAGCACTACGTTTTATTTAACTTATATACGAATAATTTGTGAGTAATCTAACTCGTGCCCACCTGCTTCGTGGTGTAGTGTGACATCAGTATGATGCCCACGTACCGCACTACATAGTGCAATATCCAGGAGTATATGATGAGTTCGGACATGACGTATTCACCCATCACGTGAAACGTCTCGTAATAGATGTCGAAAAACGACATCACGCACAGCGCGCAAACCGACATGCCTAGCTGCACGCCGAACAGGCGGTTCAGACAGCTGACAGCTTCGCGCAGCAGCCAGTGTCTGATCCGCAGCGTCTCGACGGCGGCGGCCGCTGATGCAACGCTGTGTGACGCGTCTACCGCGCAGACGGTGGCCGTCTCAGTTGCACCACTCGCAGTGCCGGGTGGAGTGAGTGCAGCTGCAGTGCCGGGCGCATCGGGTGTTGCAGCGGTCGCGCATCGCAAATGTCTCGAAAAACGTGCCAATCCTGCGGGCCCGCCCAGCACGGCGACGTCATTGTTGACAGTCTTCAGCTTGCAGTACAACACGAAACACTGTTCGACGAATTGCGTCTCCGAACAGCACATGGTCACGTTCTGGACGTAGATGACAACGTAGAAGACGATGTTCTGCAGCAGCATCGGGCGTACGCCGCCCGTCCACAGCAACCACAACCGCAGCACGTTGACGGGTATGACCAGCAGCAGACACGAACACACGGCCGCGGCCGTGAACAGCCGGTACCGGCCGGCCTCGGCTACCGTCGTCGGCGAGTACGTTTCGTAGCACGCCATCGTCTTCTTGTACTTGTCGAATCCCACCGTCACCGAGTACGACAGCGCGATCCTCGACAGCATCGACGTCACGTTCACTACGCTCGGGTAGATCTGTTTCAGAATCCTGATCGATTCGCTGGTGCACTTTTCGCCGATCTGGCACACGATTGCCGACCCGGTGAACAGTACGTACACACATGACGCCGACAACAGCACGGTGGACAGTATCGACAGTGATGTGTTACTGTTCCGGCGGCCGCCCAGCATGCTTGCCGGGAACACACCGAACGTCTTCCAAAACAATGTGATCGGCCAATAAGCCGACATTTTATTATTATTTATTACCATTTATTATTATGGCGGACGACGACGTTTGAAAAATGACCTATAATATACAGGTCCGAAAATATGTGTATGGTGTATTCACGCCTTTTATACCTGCATGCAGGTTATAATAAATTATGAACAATGTAGCAAATGCCAATAAACAATATCTACGTTACGTTTAGTTAGAGGTGTCCAGTTTGATTGGGACTTCGCATTTAACTTTGTTTCGTTTCACTTCTTTTATGTATGTAATATGTATGTATGTATGTTTGTATATATGCATATATGTATGTATATATGTATAGTGTAATATCTACTTATACTAAAAACGGAAAAGGAATACTTTATTAAGTTAAGAAAACATTAAATAGGTACTACTCGACTTGACGTTTGATACACTATTTTTACTCGATTATTTTGTTTTCCATTATATTTTCATACTAATCCTAACGATATACATAGTATAGTAGAGTAAGTGAATAACATATCAAATTGACAATTTATTGACTTAATATACATAATAATTCTCATATTATGATAATATAATATTATAATGAGCGTTATGCATATTGTTTTATCGATTTTAAATTAATTGTGCAAAAACACTTGTAATAGCAAAAAATGTAAACAATATGCAATATATAAAATATTATTTTAGTATAAGGTATATAAAAAGTTGCAAACAATAATAATACCTGGAAGTTGATTTAAAAACTTGTACATATGTAGACGTCAGACAAAAAAAGGTTGGCAAGTGAGTACTGCATTACTATACAATAGGTGTTGAGTGGGCCACTTTTATGGATATGTTAAATTTGTATTCAATGATATAAATTATTGTATACGAAAAACGATTCTGAGCGAAGACAGTGTGTCAGCCTCCATAATTAAGTGTACTTTAAGATATTATTGTTATTAAAATAATTCATTTTACTTATCTATAATACAGTAGATTGAATTAATTTTTACAGAAAACATTGCATTTGAAAATTTAATTGAGTGTATAAAATATAATAATATACTTTAAAAGTTTCAAGCACCCACGAAAAATATTTTTAAATTACAACGAAATAACTAACATCATTATAGAAATTTTAAAAAATCCGAAATTTCTCGGGCCTACAATTAGCTCAAAAATTGTCAAAATATTTTTAAAATTTTTTTGTATATAAATAATGATATTCTAAATATTTAATGAAAATTTCAAATATCTACGGTTATTTCTTTTAGAACTATATCAAAATAAGAAAATCGTTCCCGGAGAAATTTGTAGTTTACGGGTGAATTCAATGTTTAATTTCAAACACTTATAAAAAATTAGTTTGGCTTTTCAGTAATTTTTTTTTTTTAGAAAGGTAGAAAAACTTATAGAGAATATTGTGTTGAATTTTTAAATCTTAGATTTAAATAGAAAATTTTTATGAATTTCATAATAAAAAAAATTACAAATGATCCTGATTTTTACGTATTTTGTCAAAATTTTAACTTTAAACGTTTATAAAAAACTACTTACACTCAAATTTTTTTTTTAATTTTCACTTACAACAAGTTACAAAGAACCTTGTATTGAATTTTAAAGATATTTTACCGATTGAAAAATATTTATCGACAATAATAAAAAAAAAAAACCGTAAATTGATTATGCCTATAAATAGCTCAAAAAATATTAAAATATATTGAAAATTTTATCGTGTATAGAAATTATTTATATAAACATTTTGTGAAAATTTCATATGTCTACTGTTATTATTTTCGGTGTTACATTAAAACCCCCAAAGTACCAACTAGATCCACTTTCCTATCGAAAAAAATGCTGATAAAGAAAATCGTATCGTTTTTACTGCCCTAAAACGTGATGATAGACATAAAAAAAGAGGAAAAAACCCACATCAATGCATTCCTTGTTCCTCTCAGAACCTAAAAATATAAATGTATTTATTTGAAAAACAGAATATTTTATATATTATTCAGGTGTAAAAGTTGTCTAAAAAAAAATTATAATTGTAATACTTTAAGTAAAATATATATATTATATTGCAATGAAATGGGTTATATAATATATAAAATTATTATTTATATAAATGATCAAAATGGTTGTGTAATATAGGTAACTACTTTAGAAATTACGACGTAGATCTAAATACATTAAATTTGTTATTTTTTGGCAGTTAAATTGGACAAACTATTGTTTTTCATGAATATACAATTGCTCTAAAACAATGTTTTCGTGAAAATATAAAGTCTTAAAACTAAATAGTGATTTTAATTCAGGCACAGACAATGCAAATCAGGTCATAACCGTAATCAAAAATCGTAGGTTCCCTACCTATTCAGCAAATTCAATTTTTCCAAATTTAAAAAAATGTCGATTACTTTTTCAGCTAAACCAAAAAGTTTAATATTTACTTTGTATAATATATTTATATATTTAATATAAGTATTAAAAACATAATAATATTTATTAACATTAGTTATAAATTAATATGTTATATAATATAGGTAAAATACAAGTATTATGATATAGTCGCCGTCAAAATCAAACTCGATGATCACCCATTAATTAAGGACAACAATTATATAGGTATTTATTTTCGTTTTTATACAGTTTATATTTTTAATGCTTTTCTATAAGTATAAAATTATAAACTAAAAAGTAATCATTAAACTTTTTAGTTTGACCGAAAAGGGAAGGGTACGATTTTCGTAAAAAAAGTCTCATCCACAAATTAGAACGTATTACATTTTAAAATGTACAGGTACGTTTATAATATATAACAATTAAGTTTTCTATTTATATTTACCTACTAGCTCATTAAAATATTTCAAACTTAAATAATTAAACATTTAAAGCAATGTTTAGTGTAGGTATACCTCCTATTATTAATGATGGTTAGGTTTATAATTAAATACCTTGTGTAGGTACGTAGGACACGTGTAGGTACGTCAAACATTATATTTTTATTTTTGTGAAAAGTTATGTTGTATGAATTTAATTTTATTTAATTTTTTCTACAGATCTACCTATATTATTTTAGGATAATGATAATGACTCACCCTCATTTGCTGTAAGAGATGTCTAAATTTTTTACAAAATACTCACCACATATTAAATATACAAAAAAAAAAAACAATTTTGTTACATCTCACAATAATATATTAATATCATTCATAACAATTAGTTCATCTGAATAATCCACCAGTAAAATTTACCAGTCAGTAATTACTCATCATCCCTATTTATTATGGTGTCGATCTGTATTCAATAATTGTTTGTGCTTGGTATATTGTCATAATGTGATATTTTTCTTACCTAACTTATTGTTACTAATAATAATAATTCATATCTAATATATTTAATATATTATATATCTAGCATATATTATTAAACTATAAATTAAAAACAAATCACTATGTAACTATACCTTTAAAATAATAAAATACTGTAATATTTTTTATTTATTAATGATATTTTTACCTACTACAAATCATAAATAATAGTAAAATAAATAAATATTTTTATAATCAGATTTGATTAACTAATTAATTGAGCTAAATGTACCTACAAGTAAGACTCGAAAGTGGCCAAGACTTACCTAATACTTCAATAATTTACTATTTTTTATATGAATGAAATTGTACTAATATTACTAGATAGGTTGTACCAGCAGCTATAGCCTATAAATGTATATAAAAAAAAAACATTGATTAATTATTTATTATTTGTTTTATGTTTTAATCGTTTAGAAGCAAGCTCACGGAAACATTTTCTTTTACGTAAATTCTGAATATATCTAGGAACTGCGAGAGTAGAAAAGTTAGATAAAAGTGGGTTGGAATTGAAAGGGAGTCTGAAGTGAAATCTTAAGTCTTTAATTATTAAAAATTATTTTATTTTATTTACTCATCGAATGCGATATAATAAATCAATTTCTATTTGAGTAATTGAATTAATAAGTATAACAACAGTAAAAATTATTTGAAATACTTAATTTAAATACCTTAGTTAGTAATGTTGGGCAATATTTTTAAATTGTGATTAATGATTACTGTAAATATGTAGTGATGCCTGATGGGATTTGAATACCTATTAGCATATCACATTAATATTATTTATTAAATATATTTAATAGATTTAATGAACAATGGTGTAGTATGAGTAGACAAATTTTTACCTAGTCGAGAGGTATAATAATTTTATTTATAACTTATTTACACTTACCGATTTTATAATCTGTGTATTCAAAGTGAAAAAATCGTACGCGGTAAATTCGATAGACTGGTGGCGTATTTGATTCACAAACAACAACAACTAAAATCATGTAAATCAGCGGAAACACAATGTATAATATATTAAAAATGGGATATTAATATATTATTATAAACTTTAATGTTATGTTATAATTAGCCATATGGGTAGTTTACCTCTTCCTTTGTACTATTATCCAAAATTTGATTATTTATATCTAAAATGATTGATTTTGATTTTATGGCCTAAAATAAATGTAAATATAGTATGTATAGTATATATTCCTAAATTCCTTATATTTACTTAGTGGTTTAGTTTAAAATGGGAAATATTAAATTATGTAAAACAAAGGGTAGGTGTGAGGTCGTGAGATGTTCGAATACATGTGCCATCCTTCCAGAAAAGAAAAAATAAATAAAAACTTTAAACTAGTATAACTTTTTATCTTTAAGAACTAAAAAGATAAATATGTGTGATTAATATAGGAGACAGCGTGGCCGTGTCTTATTTTTAAATTAAATCATTGATTTTTAATAGTACTATTTAATATAAATGACTATTTAAATCAATGACTAAACATTTTTTTATATTTTTTTCCTAGAATCTCAATGTTTAAAATAATGTTCAGGGGGTGCAGTGTCATTGCATTTTAAAGTATTTTATGAATTATATAGTTAAACATTTATAATTATTAGTGATTAGCTACTTTATTTTGTAGTTATTAGTTATTATCTACCTGTTTTGTTGTGTAGTGTGCTACTAAGATAATCATGAACAATCTTAGAGAGTATTGAAACAACCAACCATATACCAAAAATTTCGACGGAGAGTTGTGAAATATCTCATAGTAGATATCAAACAAGGCCATTATCCATAACAAGAACACAGATAGTCCCATGTGGATGCCCAACAGGTTGTTGAGGATGTCCACGGCTTGGCGAGTCAGCCAGTGCTTAATTCTGAGTATTTCCACAGCGTTGGCCATCGGGTGGCTAATAAGCCGCGGCCGATAAAAATCCTTGTCGTATCTGACGCACTGGAACGATTTTTTGTAATCTTTCCACACTGTCGCCGAAGAGCCCATTATGAACGGGTATTTAGCATAGTTGACATTTTCGTTTCGTAGTTTTTTCAAATCATCGTTGATTCCCCGAAATCTGGTGTAGATTATGAAACACTGGGTGACAAATTGCGTTTCTATACAACACATACTCAAGTTTTGAATGTACATAAACAGATAGTAAACGAACAACGATATGTCGTGGGACTCGTTTTGATACAGATAATACAGTCGACTTATGTTTATCGGTAAAATTATACTCAGGCACACGAAAACGATGGCAAACGAAAATATCTTGTAGTTCTTACGTTGCACAGATGACGTCGGCGAATACATTTCGAAAGCCTTTATAGTTTCTTGGTACTTAAGTAAAGTCTGTTTTGATTGAATCATTAAACCTATTCTCGACATAATTGTGGCGAACGCCAACACCTTAGTGTATATACTCATCATGGCCATCGAAAAAACATCACACCATCGGTCCAATTTGCATATAACATTCGACGCGGTAATCAAATTGTAAACGCACGTTACAATTAAGAGTACTGAATACACTTTTTGAAATTTATTGTAAGTCAGATCAATATTGAACACACCACACAGTTTCCAAAACGATTGTACAAGCCACATCTCAGGAAATGATTGGATATATTGAAGCAGATATAGCTGTATTACCTATATATAAAATTATTTACATAAATACCTAGGTACCTAATAAGAGTATAAGACAAATCAGAGTTCCACAAAAACGGATAAATACCTTAAATAAGAACAATTAGATGTTACTACCCACATGATATGTATCATATTATTACAAATTACAATCTATAGGTAGGTATTAAATAACTGTTTATAACAACGTTTAATAGTAAGGTACTGAGATAGGTACTAGGTAACAGCTATATTATATAGTAGGTACTTTGTTGATAGAAAAAAGCAGGTACACTATTTCAGTGTTTGTTTATTATTATGTCTTATTCTTACTTATTATGTATGTTTTTTAAACATTCTTTTAATAGTGTAAACAAATGTTCTAGACCACTAATTTACGAACAATCAATTGAACATTATTATTGATCTGGAATTGGAGTGGATAGTGCTTGAGACGATTGAGTGGTCTTCAGTCTACCTATATCATGACGATATTAAAAATATTCCCTAATTAAAAACAAAATATAAAAATTATGGTTATAATATTCGATAGTTTTATTTTAAATATATTATAAGTACCATTAGCTGTAATAGCCGACGGTGCCCGTAGTAATAAGTACCACAAAGATCCGATATATCCGATTCATTTGAACACCAGAATATTATAAACAATTTTTTTTTTTATTAATGAGAAATAAAATGGGCGGTAATATATTTAATTGGGAAGGGGTAAAATATATGTCGGTCACGTGTCGGATCGGTAACGGCTGTGACGAGTGATGACAACGAGGGGATGGGGATTTATGTGTATTGCAGGTTGGCTATATTGAGTTATTATTGCCAGTTTCGGAGGTGCATATACTACGTATTGCCTATACGGAGATGCTATGCTTTTACTTGTAAAATTTAATGGGGAAGTGATCCAGAAGTCTTTACCTTATTTCATCCTATAACCGGAGCTTTTATAAACTATTGGGAATTTTCAAAATGACCACTTAAAAGTACCAACTAGATTCAATTTTCCACCAGAAAAGATGTTGTTGAAGAAAATCGAAACATTGTTAGACAACTTATAGTATATACACAGACAGAAAAAAGAACACACATCATTGTAAAATCAATACATTTCTTTTTCCGCTCAGAATCTAAAAGTTTTAAGAACCAACGAATGGTATTTTTGAATTTCAACGAAATAACAAATAATAACATTCTTATAGTTTAAATACTAGGTATGACACATTTATTTCAATAAATTATGAATTATAATAAAAAAAAGATGAAACATTTATTGCAATAACTTAGATATATTATGATTGCAAAAAAATGATATTCTACCTAAAAGTCCTGCGAAAACTCAGATATTCATTTTTATAATTATGTAAGTAGGTATCACACAGGTAATATTATTTTTTATATAAACACATATCACACATTCAAGTATAATATATTAACTTAAAATTAAATTATGCTTAATATATTTTTTCGCAATTTACAAATCAGTTAGGTATATTCATAATTATAAACTTCAAATTTAGGTATAATTAATAAGTTACAATATGTAATTTTAAAGTTTTGTTTAAAATATTTTTTTTTTCATCCTTAATTTTGACTATTTTTTGCACTCGTTTTCACTTAATATTTCCTGCCATCAGTCACTGTTATAATCTAGTTCAAATCATATAAATTAAACAAGAAAATCTAGGAAAGTATATAACTTTTTATAAAATGTATCATAAGGTGATTTTATAATAATTAAATTATAAACGTATAAGTTACCTATTGTCAATATTTATAAAATTGTACATAATCTTATAACTAAAATATATACACAAATAACAAATCACCATTACGACGTATTTTTACTATACGAGTGTCATATACGTACTTTTTATTCGTAATGAACCCTCAGTGTACCGGTGTTTGGTTGGTACCTAATGGACGTGATCTGTAATTTGTTGTAAAATACGTAATATAATAAACAGTCACTATAATTTATAATATATATATAGTTATTATAGAAATGACTTGAGTTATAGCATTGATTATAGAATATTTCTATAATTATATAATCAATGGTTATAGCTAGTGAGTGGATGACCTATCTTTCAAACATTTAATTCTTAGTTTAATATTTACGATATTTTATACTTATTTTGAAGCTCAGAATCACGTGTGTACGTTTCCGCCTTTGATCACGCGGAAATCCGAGAGCCTGGCTCGTAAGATAGGTACATCGTATACATGGGTAATATATTTTGTAATTTTATATCCACTCGAATATAATAATATTATGTTAAAACTCAAAGTGATATCGAATAATATTTATAATACATTCACAATCGATGGTGTACGTTTACAGCGGGACCAGTCTGTATGCACAGAGCATCATCATAATTCATAAAATCATAACAATTAACGATAATAATATTTTTATGTTTCATGCCCTCTGCACTATCGATGCGCGCGTCGTAATATCACTTCCTCTCCACAACCACCGCCAAAACTAATAATGCCACCCATCGTACGAGATCGTACTCCAAAAATAAAACACCCCCTGGACACGACGTCTATAGTCATTGTTTTTTTTCATTCATTCGTCAAGCCCACGTTGGGTCACGGGAGCCGTGGTCCCGAACTATCCTCTACACTATCCAGACTATATAGAGTATCACACAACTACACTCACTGCAGCTCAACCGGGCGGCGGGCGCCGTGAAGAAATAATAATTGTAGTACGCGTGCCAGTCGCCGCGGTGTCCGGCGTGATTGTCGGTCTCGTATTATCGTTATTTTCCCAGTTTCCCATTCCCCCACACCAGCGACATCGGCAATTGCGTGATCGCGAAACGTTATAATCATTATTATTAATCACATAATAAAATATAAATGACGAGAGTGACGGCGTCGTCTGCCGACGGGAATCCGCGTTGATAGGCCTATAATCCGTCATCCGTGTCGGAAAAACCGCCGCGACCGGCCAAGAAAAAATATCTCTCAGCCTTGAGCCTAATCGTCAGACGGCAGTCGCCCGCATGCACCACGACTATGTATGGCGGTGCGGATCGGCGGCGGCGGCGACGACGACGACGACGTGAATGCGATTGCGATAACGACGCTTTTGGACGAGAGCCTTTAAATCTATGAGGGGCGAATACGCGAATGGCGATTGGTGTCTGTCCCGAGCGAGTAACGACGACAACTCTACAGTTCGTTGCCGGCGGTCGTAAATGCGACGCATGTTATCGGTTCTCGGCCGGCCGCTCGTGATCTCGCACGATCGTCGACGATATTTATCGCGTTGCAAGATGATCGAAATCAGGGGTGTACCGTTTCTTCACGAGTGCCAGCGTCTGAGATAAAAACATTTATAACGACGACGGGACCTACACCTACGTTAAATAGTACTAAAAAAAAAAAAACGCTACTACAATGGATTCGGACGACGTCAACATGACTGCCCACACCATAGGTAGGGCCTTTTACCTTGATTTGTCGTTTACTGTCTGACTGACAATGATCGTGTTTCAGGTAACTACAGTTATGACGGCGGAGGCTGTGCAAACAACACAGCCGAGGCACCCTACTGTGCCGTTCTAGAGTCCATCACCAAGGTCATGCTAAGCCAGACGTGTTTACAATCGGTGTTCAACCATCCCTATTTTCATTTTTCACATGCCATCATGTTTATTTGCTACATGCTGCCATTTGGATCTCCTTGTCAGTTAATTCTCCTCATTCGTATTGGTTTGGCCGGTGCCACTACCATTATGGCGTTGTGGGCTAGGAACGTCCAGTGCTGGGTTGACTGCCTTTTATGGAATGCTGCTTCAGCTATCGTCAATGTTGTACACGTTTTAGTGTTATTCTATCAACTCAGGCCGATCAAATTTAACGATGAATTAGAACTAGTAAATTTATTGATTTTTTTCTTAAGAGGATGTTAGCGCACTATCTTTCTCTAATCTACACAAACTTGTGTTAAGCAAAACAAACCTTGTGTTGTTAGCTTTAGTATAATACTTAATTTAAACTTGAACATAAAAACATTATCTATGTTCTTACATTTGTCTTTTTATATTTAAATTTTTATGGGAATTATGAGTAGGTAAAATATTACAATATAAAAATGCTCGTACATGTTTTGCAATTCAAATATTGTAAATTACTAATATAAAAACACAGTAAATTTTTTTAATTTTAAGTTTTGTAATAGGTCAATTCAGTCTAATACTAGAGCTAACAGTACACTGTTGATTTTTCTAAATACAAATTTGGTATGTTGCATGTTAGTCAGACAGAGAAAACAAATAGTGCACTGAGATCCTCTTAAATTATTTGGTATTTTATTATAAATGTTTTTAGGTATATGAAACGCTTTTCTACCCTTTAAAAGTAAGCCGTACACAGTTTAGAAAAATCATTTCCTGCATGAAAATGGTACGGCCTCTAAAAACACTTGAAATATTTGCTGAAGAAAAAGTAACGAGGGTTGATAGCTTATCATTGGTACTTTCAGGGAAGTAAGTGAAACTAATCTTCTTATAAATTATTATTAATTGTTTGAAACTTAACATTAAGTTCTATGACTTAAACTTAGCCTGTGCTTATAATCATAATAATTTTATTTTTTACATGTTTACAATACAATTAGTATAAATTATTGTCTCCAAAAGCCTACGTTTGTGGAAGAGACAACAATTTTTATTAAAGTATTTTTTATATATTTATCTATATTAAAATGTGTGATCTATGATCTCTGGGAATTATACGCTCTAATAATTAATATTAGTATATTACATTTATTGTTTTATTTTATGTTAAAGATTAGTAATATCACAGAATGGTAATGCTCTGCATATTGTCTTCCCGTATCAGTTTCTAGATTCTCCTGAGTGGTTTGGTGTGTCTACTGATGAATTCTTTCAAGTAATAAATTATATTATTGTCTAAATAAAGCAATTATAAAATAATTGCAATTAAAAATAATTGTAGGTATCAGTCACAGCTGTAGAAGATTCCAGGGTATTATTATGGCATAGAGACAAATTAAGATTGTCAATAATTACAGATAAATTTTTATACACTATTTTTGATCACATTCTTGGTCGAGATGTTGTAAAAAAACTTATGCAGGTACCTATAATAAAATATATTAATGATATTTTCTACTTTTTTTAATTTATGTGCATCACATAAAACTAATATGATTGTTTCTTAAATGGGTTCTTAGGTAAGTGAAACTATGTCCAATGGTCATTTACCTAATCAGTGGTATGACGGAGAAGAAGCTGAAATGGCAAATAATGTAAATGATGAGAAACAAACTGTTCTTTATTTAAAGCGTAATGGTGATGGACAAGCAGGAATTGAAACTATATTGAAACGGGAGCTACAAGGTATGTTATTAATTTAAAAAAAAATAACAATATAAACTTATATAATTAGCTAATAAATGTTCAATAAACAATTATTAATATTCAAATATTATGTATTATATTCATTGTTTTTCATTTAAAGTTAGTTTAATGTAACATATGCTGTAACTTATCTTTGTGATAAATAAAAATAATATTTAAAATTCAAACTAATATAAAAAACAATTGTCATAAATTTAAATTAATAATTCCATTGTTTTAGTCAATAATAAGTTTATTAAAATTAGTTATATTTGTTGCACGATTGTTATCAACCCACTTAATATAATAAAAGTGTAAAAATTTAAAACTTTACAAAGTTTTTCACAATTATTTTTGAAATTTAATTTTGTTCAGAAAGAAGCATTAAAAAAAGCTTAACATTAAATATATATTTTTTTTACTTCTTGAATAAAGTATCATATTAAACTGAAATTAATAAATATTATTTATAATTCATGATTTAGTATAAAAGATCTGATATTTTCACTATAAATAATTAATAAATTTTTTGAGTATACATTTTAATATACTCATTGTTTAATATTTATTAACTATCAAACAAATAAATTGTGTGAAAACTAAATTAATATTAATTTAATTAATTAAACACGACCATCAAAAGGTAAGCAGCATTTATGTTAGGTATATGCTTTTCATTTCTATGATTTTGCATTTTGTATTCTAAAAACATGGTTATAAACTCATAACAATTGAAAATTACCAATCATATTAAAGCTGGACTAAATTTATAATTATTTCTTTCTGGATTAAGTAATCTATAGAATTACATTTTTTGAAATTTAATGAGAAAAAATGATTACATAGAAAATTAAGAAGTTTAAATATAATATTAATGAATTAAATGTGTAAAGGTTTTGGATATTAATAATTAAAATAAACTAATAATAATTATCTTAAAAATCCAGTTTATATTGTTTAGTTTTTTATTTATAAAATATAAATGCAAAAAAAATAAGTATAACACTATAATATAGTTTCTATATTTATTACACTATTCAATTTAAATATAATGTTATTTCTTACAAAATAATTTTGGTAATTACTATTTTTGTGATCTGTTAGGAAATTATGTTCATTGTGATTTAAATATTATTATAGATTTGCATTAAAATATTGTAAATTGCTTTAAATAATTTATTTACAAAATAGAATTTATAGTTTATATTATTTATTTCCTTGTCCTACATTGTTGTAGTTAATGTGTGATTATTTGTAAATGCTGGCAAATTAATTAAAGTATATTATAATATTTTGTTTTTGCTCTTATAAACTATCTTTTTAGTATTACAGTGTTATTTTCTTAAGCATGTATATTCACTTTTATAGTTATATGTTATCAAATTAGTTTTTGCATGATTTACTTGTGTTATTATTAGAGAATGAAAACGCATGCCTGGAACATTGCCCATTGATTAATGACCAGTCTTCGTGGTACTCACAACAGACTCTTTGTAACGTGTTGAGAACTCTGCACAGATAACAACATTCAAGTAAGTGTAGTTTTACAGAATGTGCATATTATTTGTTTGTTGCCTATTCTAAAGTATTCAATACCTTAATACCATATTTTAATAGTTGCGTGTACGTTTATTTATTTTATACATACTTTGATGGACTTTATAGATATTTTTATTTTTATTTATTTAACATTGAATTATGTTGTATAAAATATTACAAATATGTTTGCATAAAAAATATATCAATGTTGATAAATACTCTATAAGCGCAATGTTTGTGGTGGGAGTAGAGAGTGAGAGTAACTAATTAACTATAAATATTTAATTGACACATCATAATAGTAACTTTAGATTTAAGAGTAAAAACTATACATAAAATATTATGTGATTCTTATAGTATGTACTTATTACTTAAACGTTCACAAAACATAATTAATTTAATATATACAATATTAAAATACTGACTTGTGATTGTTTTGCTTCATTCTCAACATTTTATGAATAGTGTTAATACTTCAGCTGTATTGCTATTACTTAATACCTCAGCATGAATAGTCTGCCTCTATATATGATTTAATATTCATAGAGGATCAATATTATAGCTTAAAATTAAACAATATTTTATTTTTCTACAGACCAAGTTGTGGAAACAGATATATAAACTTAATATGTCAAAGAAATATTAAAAATTTTTTCATTGGTATTATGTTTGATTAATCAATGCTTTTTTGTTATAGGTGACCCAAATGGTTGGAAATTGAGTAGGATTGAAGAAGTCGACCACGAGACTCCAGTGTAAAAAAAAAATCTAAAATATATTTCCTTAAACAATTAATAATCTTGTGATCTTAGGATAAGTTTATATCTGTGTTTTCTTTTTAATTCTGACACTTTGGTGTTGTTTTTAATTTACCTCTGTCAGATTTGATTTTTGGCACCTATCGAATTTAACAATCACTGTAGTAATATCAATTTATTTTATTAACTTTTCTTAATGTAAGATTATAAATAAATAAAAAAAATCTATTGAAAATGTTTGATGAACCAAATAAATATTACTTATAAGCTAGCTCTTTGTTTTCTCGGAGTAATAACATACATTTTGTTTTGTTTCAAAAGTACTGATATTCAAATGTTTTAATTAATAAATATATTACATGTTGTTTATTGTTGTTTGAATACTTTAATGTATTAATTATTAATATGATATTGTATTACTAAAGTGATATTTATAAAATTAACTAGTCCATTATTAATTATAAAAATTGTATGTAATTGTGTATAATATATAAATTTATATAGAGTGTCCATTGGTCCTCGGGACTTTGTTTTATACAATGTCAACTTATATAAATCAGTTAAAACTACTAATAATTAATAATACTCCAAAAATAACTCGAGACATTGGGGCACTTTATGTTGTTTAATTTGTATATAAGGTGATCCAGTTAACACAATCTTGTATTAAATGGATCATCTAGTATATTTTATTGTATGAATATTGTTATAATTTATACTGATAAAAATCATTATAATTGTACAAAAAATGGTTTAAAAAAAAACTAAGTGTGATGAATAAAATAAAATTTATGTTCAAAAATATTTTTTTCTTTATTATTATATTATTATTTGAAATCATGTACTAGTACATAGGGTCTGAATAGTGCAATCAAATTTTAATGTTTGGTTTTAGTTTTTAAGCTAAAATAGCCAAATCAATTTTAAATTAGTCCATGCTTGTAGATCATACTATAGCGTAATTTATTAATAAAAGTTTAACTGGGCTGGGCCACTGAAACATTTTTAACATCAATGTAAGTGTGAGGGCTTTTATTCCATGCAACCAAAAGTCTGTCTGTTCTGGGGTCTAAGCCGCCCCCCTCCTGATTTTCACTTATGTGAAACTGCTAGCATATTTTTAATTATCGTGAAGTGGACCTAAAATTATGAAATAAGACGAAAGATGTGGCCAAAAATGATGTTACAGTTATAAATGTAATTTATAATAATATTACACATTTTTTAATTATAATTAAAATTATTCACTTTTGTTCCGTCTTTAACTTGGTCAATTTTCACTCAATTTTAATATTTATTTATATTTTTTAAACTATTTTAAAAATTATCAATAAAATGGATATCTTAAAAATATAAACTTAGTTGTATGAAAATTTTTTAAACATTTTTTGAATTTTTGAAAAAAAAATTTGAATTTTATGACATTTAATTAGAATTTCTATACTATAAATAAAACCACATAGTATATTTATTTGGCAATTTGCCACAAAGATACTAATGGTGATATGGGACTTTTGGTATATGCTATATATCAATGATTATAGGTACACTAAAAGTAATTCTGAATAACGGATTGTTGACTGTCGGCTTATATTACTAAGTATATGTTATGAATTTATGATATATTGCTATTAAAGTAATTAACTTTACTAAATATTAAAGTAAAAGAATAGGCTGTTTTTTTGGAAGTTTCAAGTATCCATGAATAATATTTTTTAAATTGCAAATAATAACTAAAATCGTTATTCTTTGTTTAAACTTTAAATACCGAAGTTTTGACTAAGAATGTTTTAAAAAAAAAATTTGAAGGTTTTTTTATTTGTTTTACTTTTAACCAATATGAACTACATAAAAGTAATTTTGTATTAAATTTTCGGTATTTTAATAGAATCACCTCATAATATATGGTCGATTTAAAATAACAGGCACCTAACATCATCATACAATAAAACCACAATATTATATAATTATTATTTTGTTTTGTATTTTTAGTGCCACAGTGGAATTATCACAATCACCAACTAATCAATCTTATTGGTATTTGAAAAAAAAGCTCCTATATCAAAATACTGTAAAAAAAGCCTCGTACCAAACTACCAACTAAATACACAACAGATTTTTATTATAGTAATGTTTTATAATTTTAAATTTTTTAAGAATATATCTATATTACGATATAAAATTTCAAAACTTTTTTTGACATAGATATCTATAACCATATATATAACATATAATATTCGTTTAATAATTTTTATATACTTTTATATCATAATATTTAATAAAATAATACACCAAATATTTTAAACTATATAGGTATAAATATACATTTGAAAAAAAAGAAAATGGAAGTACAAGACTTGGTACAAAATAATTAATCGAAAACCGCTTAAAACATTTAATGTACGCAAATTAAAAATAATGATAAAAGTATGTTAATTTTCTAATGGCAGTTAGCTACAATATTAGAAAGCAAACATTTTAAACATTTTTTAAATTATATACAAAAGACAAGTCGACAAATGACAATTATTTAAAATTTTTTAAATATATACAATTGACAAATGATAGTTATTAACAATGTAAAATGCAGATTAGTTGCGTATTTTGATATCGGGACTTTTTTTCCTAGATTCATCTTATTATCTTGGTAATTTAATAATGAGTAAAAAAACATTTAATTTGACGTCTATGGCACCACGAAATAAGGTATAAGTACTACTATATTGTAATGTTTTATGGTATATGCCCGGCCTATGATCCACATTTACGATTAAAGATATTATGTTTAAAGCATGAACTATGAAATAGTTTTCGTGCTTCAAAGCAAGGTGGATTTATAAATATATAAATAAATAAATAATTTATTGATAAACTTTGATTTACACCACAGATATGAAATATGTACAATATCAGATAGTACATACCTGTGCTTTAAACATATCTTTAATCATGTTCACATCTCACTGATAAAGCAAGAGCCCGTGGTTATCTGATAATATTATTACTATTTAGTATTTACCATCAACTAAGATAAGTTCACTATATAGTTCGTGGTATTTACTTTACTATAATAATATAGAATATTATTATTATTCAATAGTCAATATTCAATATTGTAATTTGTAATTTGCAGCATAGAACAAGTTTCTCTATTGATTTTATACAAATTTATTCAAATATTCAATCATCAGTACTGTTAGCGTATATGGTTATATATCACAGAACGTTTACGGAGTGCAGTGCAGACTATATACAACCAATTACAAAACTGCAATACATAAAATTTGGTTCTCATTTTAAAATAGGTATTGAACAGATAGGGAAATGTCTGCGGAGGACGTTCTATTCGATATGTTACACTCAGAAATTATATCGTATTTAGTATCAAAGTCCACCGAGGTAATTATTAAACACTTTTTTCAGTTTTGAACTGATGATGCTGCAGGATCTGCTTTCGCATTGCTGCCGCGGCACAATTATTGTACACCTAAAAAAATAAAACATAATTCTTTTTACATTTTGAACTGAATAAAATATAATTTTGTTTAAATCACTTCCACTAAATATTTGTTTGTATAGGACGAAGATATATCAATATTAGAACACTTGGGTTATTCTTGTGGTTGGCGACTAATTGAAAGGTAAATGTCATGACTAAGTATTATCTATAGCTATCAGGCATTTTTGTCAAACTGCCACCTTTCTGTTTAGAATAACAAAAGAATTGCCAAGGTACAAAGAAGAGCTAGAAGTTTTAAAATTTATATGCACAGACTTTTGGTCTTGTGTGTATAAAAAACAGGTGGATAATTTACGAACCAATCATCAAGGTGTCTATGTATTGCATGACAATGAATTTAGATTTTTCAGCAAACTGTCAAATGGCACACAGTATCTTAAATCTGCACCCAAAGTAAATTGTGTAAAAAATATGAATGTTTATTATATTATTAAAGATTGTTATTTTAATTTCTTTTGTATAATTTTTTTTATAGTACGCTACTTTTACATGTGGTCTGATTCGAGGAGCTCTAGAAAATTTTGGAATTTCAAGCATTGTAACAGTTGAAATAATTAGAATGCCGTCATGTAAATTCCATATACAAGTACTTCCATCTTCGTCTTAATAATTATTATATTTTTTATATGTACCTACATAGAAAATCAATATTAATGATTAAATTGAATTATCAATTTTATAAAATATTTAATTTTAAGGTCCAAACAATTTTCCTATATTTTTAACACCAACAATTATTATTTTATTTTATATAAAGTAATAATAATATATATATTTAATTACTTAAAATTATAAATAGATTTTTATGTAATTCACTGTCAACAAAAATAAAATATTTTATAAGTGATTCATATTAAACTTCTATTGCAATTTAATGATTTACCAAAATAATTGAAAATTGTATTATTTGGCAATATAATATATTCTAATTATTTATAAAAATGTATTCTTTTTTGAATTTGTCTTAAATATATATAATATTATAATATAACACAAACTATGTAGAGGGGTTAAACCCTTAACTAATAAAAAAAAAAATGATTATTTTATAAATAATATGTTATATATTAAAGTTGGAAAACAAAGAAATATCAATAAAACTTAAGTTTTATTATTATTTTCATTATTGACAACTATTTTTTTATTAGATTTTAAATACAATTATTATTAAATTCTAATAAGATGTTAACAAATTATACAGCTGTTGCCTGTTGATATTAAAACATAAATAAACTGGAAAAAATCCTTAATAAGCTCATCATATAATAAGCAATGATAAATTTTATTTTAAAAAATTAAAAAAATATATTTGAACAAGTAATTTTTTTTCTTAAATCTTAAATAAAAGACAATAATACACAAAGATTCTAAATATAAAATATAAACCTCAACCAGATAAAAATTTTATCTATACTAAGGAATTTATATTATCATTCAGGTGCGTACTACAGCATCCCTCTCTTACCCAAATTTATATTTTACCCAATCTGTATATCTGTGCCATATTCAAATACATTAAGTAATCATTTAGAAACATAAATTTTTTTCCTAAAATTATGTAACATACCTTTTTTTACTAGTCTGTGCTTGTTAATATTGAATCATAAGAAGTGTGAATAAAGAAAAAAATACTTCATGATCATTT
Organism: Pentalonia nigronervosa; assembly: GCA_014851325.1. NCBI lineage: Eukaryota > Metazoa > Arthropoda > Insecta > Hemiptera > Aphididae > Pentalonia > Pentalonia nigronervosa. Next base: position 53,081 of record JACXSJ010001541.1, read on the forward strand.
AAAATTGTTCTGATTAGATTATGTTGTATTTAAATAACCTTTGTACCAAATATATTTTAAAGATTATTCAGGTACTTTATTGTATTGTATAAGTCTACTTCCATTCTTGATGGTTCTAATAATGTTTGCACATTGAACTACTGAAGTAGCTAGACACTGTTGAGCAAATAGAGCCAGTGGTAATATCTGTATGCCACCATACTTTATTTGAACTTATATTTAAAAATATTAACCCAAACATACACCATAGATTGTTATTATATGAATATAGAATAAATATAATTTAATTTATAATATATATTACATTTTAAAAAATATTCATGAAAACCTTTTTGACTTAAAGGCATACAAAATGTACACAGGCTGGTATATTACAAATATTTATGTAAAAAATTTAAATTTATATAAAAAGTGAGAATGGGATACATTAATCTTAATATGCTACTAGATTAATGAAAAAAAATAAAGATTTAAAATTTTATGGCAATATAAATCAAAATTAAATTAAATATTAAAAATAAAAAAAGACCTTAGGTATGCTTGCGGTTTCTATATAATTTTGGTGGAGCTGAAGCAGTTAAGTCCATAAAGGGTAATGGTGGTGTATTTTCAACTCCATTATTACCAACTTTTTTTACTCTTTCATCCTCCATGTTACGCCAAAGTTTACGACGCATATCCGTTTTAGGTGTTTCAATCAGACGATTTTTAATGCATCCTAGTGCTCTCCTATTTTTACTACTATTGTCTTTCCCTCCTTTAGTGTCCGTACTACTTATCAAAAGTTCATGATCATTTTCACCAACTGCTGAATGGAATGAATCATCTGTATCACAAGCGTTACTGGTAATTGGTGTTGACATCAGTAGATTTTCAGATAAAGCGTTTTCAAATAATTCATTGTTTATTCGTGTCTCTGTTGATATATTTTCTTCATCAATTATCATTTTGACCACCTGTTATGCAATTAAAACATTTATTACAAAAACCATACTTGATAACCAGTCTTATTATATTATTATTATTTCAGTCATTTTGATCATATTAAATTGTAAATGTTTTAAACAGAAATCAGTTTTTAAGATCATATTTACAAAACCTAATAAAAAAAAAATAATCAAATGATAATTTAAGACAAGTTATATTTTACAAATGAGTTTAAAATCAAATATTGATCAATATATTATGTTCAATATTGTGGGTATCAAACTTAACTACTTAAGTTTTGTTTTTCCTGTGAATGATTTTAGAAATACATTTTTATCAGATTTTATTAATTATAATTTATATTTTATAATGAACTGATTAAAAGAATTGTTAATTCTTAAATACCTATATTATATGTATATTATAATATATAATACGTAAAATAAAACTATGAAATATAGATAAATTAAGTGCAGTTGTTCTGAACAGAACATGACTAATGACAGGATAATTAATATTAAAAAACACTATGTATAAAATGACATAGTAGGTATTAACATATTCCTTACACCATTTAAATTATAGTCAACTTACTCGTAACGGTGTTCTGACAAAGGCTACAGTTGGCGATCTTGGATCTGGAATTTCTACAATGTTTGACATGCCTAAAAAAAAAGAATACATTAATGAATTGAATATGCGTCGCTAAAAATAAGAATAAGTTTACAATCTTTTAACTTAGATAATTCTGCAAATACAATTCCAGTATTTTTCACTTGGACAATTGATACCTATAGTACTTACTGATTAGTGACTATTCTGTAGTTGATTGAAATGTTCTCAAAATCTCAAGTATTAACCGTGATCAGTGAATAACGCGCAATTTCACTATACACCTTTTATTTAAAACAATTAATTATAACAATGATAAATGAATATTAGGCATCAGCTATTCAGCCAATTGATTTATGTGAAAATATTCTTTTATTATTATCTATTTAAATTTATTAGTATAAATTCTAAATTATAATAATATGTTGAAAATGTCCAATGGAGTATAAGAAAATAATCATATTTTTATTGGTTTTACGTTTAATATTATATCCAACTCACAAATCAGAATTTGTAACGGACAGTTTGAATATAATTTGTTAGCGTTACAGTGTAGCCACAGTGGAAAATAAGTAATCGTTAATACCACAATGGTGTAATTACGAAAAAAATGATCACAACTACTCACCGTGGCATAAATAATATGCATTATACATTAATAAATTAATTAATTTATATTTAATTTATTATTTATATTTAATACATTAATTATATTTAATACATTAATTATACCTATTAATAGGTCTATGATTTATATACGTAGTCACATAGATTCGTTAATATAAGACCAAGGTGTATGAAGTGTAAAATGTAAATACACTTTTCATAGGACTACTATACTCGTAGGAGTGGCCAAACAACTTTATATCATCTATGCATCAATTAATGTATTGCATTTTAGTGTTTAAAATGAGTATAACTGAGTAAGGTTTATGGTCTGACCCATAGTACAGAATATAAAAAGTATATTTGCAATATAAGATCAATAGTATACGTATACTACGGAATAAAGATAAGCTATAATCTATAGGTACCATAGTATGAATATGTGAGACTACTCAACTATTGCGACGAGACCACAGAAATACAGAAAAATAGAAAATGTATAATATTTTAAATTTATAAATGTGTCTACAAATTAAGATAAGAATATAAGATCACATATATATTATAAAATAACCATAAACCATAGTTAATATACTAATAGATTGGCCTTTTGTACACGTAGAACGGTCAAAGATAAGAGGGTGCCCTTCACGTGTGACTTGTGACTGCACGATAATAATTATTATTGTAGTAAATAGTAATGTAGCGTATTATAAATACGGGTACATACTATATGGTTATCGTTACTTAATTAATTTAAAATTTTGTTATTTGTTGGGATGAATAATCATGTCAGTATAAGGACTATGCCTATTAGTATAAGGTATGATGTAGAGAAGATATAGCAATATCTTTCTATAGAGAGATCTAGATACAGATACAGATTTGTCATGGATCTAGACACAGAAGATATCTTCTCTACGTCTTTATATCTATATTATTCTCTATACAAGGTATATTTAATATTCATATTGTAGTGCATTTCACATTAAATGTCCCTCGATAGCAACGCGATGGGTGGCGGCTTTTAATCAAACCAGGGGTTCGCAATTTAGGCTGGATTGAGCGCATGCATTTAAATCCGATCAACAGCGGTTCCGCATTTTGTGTATCCATTGTTTTGTCAAGATACAAGGAAAGATGGTCTTATTGTAAATTCCTCGCCCTTATATTGTGTACTACTGAGCGTCTGTCCTATGGATCAATTATTCTTGATAAACTGGTTTGTTGTTGACTTCGTTGCTACACGTTACTGTGCCCAGTGCTGTTTCCACGTATTCAATTTTAAATTTCCCGCCATATCTACGTACTAGTTTTGAAGACCTTGACGAAAAATCGCCACCCAGCGCGTTGCTATCGAGGGACATTTGTTGTTGAACGCACTATATGGCTGGTTCATTGCAGCTGTTTCGGCATGGTAATTTAGCGGCCAATGAAATGAAGCGAACCATGTCTTCGTTATGGAAAGGTGGGTTGCGCCAACAGGACCATAACTCATATTGTTGCTGACATACCTATCTATTTAGTCATTCTTACATCTAATATATTATCACAGAACAATGATATAGTACTATCCGACCACTATAGTCGGAGAATGAAAATTGGCCGCTGACAAATATGATAGCAACGATTTATTTTTCAATAAACAGGGGTTCTCAATCTAAGTAACGCGAAGCGTGATCTGAATACAACATCTGTGCGGTGCGTCGTCACATACTAAACGATTACATACTATTTTTTTTATAGTTACTATTTGTGACCCTCGGTGATTGTAGTTAATTTTTATGGTGGGGTGTCCCCCGTCCCTGTACGACAAAACATACCATATATATTGTACACGAGGAATGTTTATTGTACTAATAACATTTGCTTCCCTGTGCTGATCTTCGACATTCGGCAACGATTATTACACGTGTTCAGTGTTGTGTTGTGTTACATTAGCCTTCAAAAACTGTGTTAAACCATTTTATTATTATATTATTACTGTTTTTAGTTAAACGTTTTTTACAATTATAATGGCCAGTAGAAGTAGTGATATTTGTAGTCAGGTCAAAAAAATTATTTTTTGTGTTTATAAATTTATAAAAGACCTATCAAAAGAAAATGAAATTCTTCCATCTATGTTTGCTCAATCTCTTAAAGTTACTGCTGAAGCTTGTGGCTTATCTGAGCGAACTGTGAGGCGTATATGCAAAGAAGGCAAAAATGGTCTGAACAACAACAAGGTCCTACGTTCAAGTCTCCGCGTAAAACATATAAACGTGCAAAACCATTGACGGAATTAGATGATTTTGATGCAGATATAGTACGCAGAACAGTGCATAATTTTTATGATAAAGGTGAGTACCCAACAGCTTTAACAATTTTAACCGAAGTGAAGAAAAAGTGCACTTGGGAAGGTTCTGTTTGGTCGATGCGTTCGCTATTAAAAAATTTGAAATTTTCTTTCAAGAAGTGCAACGATGGTAGGTAATTTCTGATGAAAAGAAACGACATTGTCGCCTACGTTGTACATTTTTAAGAAAAATATGTACGCTTCGCGAACAAGAAGATACCCGTCCTGTCGTTTATTTAGACGAAACGTGGATAAACCAAAATCATAGTCGATCACGGATATGGAAAAATGCTGAAGAGACCGCTGGATCAAAAATTCCTACTGACAAAGGAGGACGGCTCATTATTTGCCACGCAGGATCTGCGAAGTATGGTGTTGTTAACGATTCGAAGTTAATTTTTCGAGATAATGTTAGCAGTTTTGAGAGTGACTACCATACGTCGATGAATAACGAGGTGTTTAAAAATTGGTTTATTTCAATGTTAAATCACCTTGAAGAGCCGTCAGTCATCGTCATGGACAATGCATCTTATCACTTAACGCTTATGGATAATTTTCCAAAAAGTAATAGCCGAAAAGCCGTTGTGGAAGAGTGGCTGAAAAAAAAAATATCGAATTTTTGCCACAAGAACGGTTATCCGAATTGGGTGAGCGGGTAAAAAAACTCATACCAACGTATAAACGGTACGAGCTTGACGAAATTGCACTACAAATGGGTTATGAAGTCATAAAGTTACCTCCATACCATTGTCAATATAATCCAATAGAATTGATTTGGGCACAAGTTAAAGCAAGCGGAGTTAGCCAAAAACAACAACACCTTTAAGATGGCAGATGTTGAAAAGTTGGCGCACGCGGCTATGGATGAAGTTACACAGAATGATTGGGAAAAGTGTGTTGCAAACGCTGAAAAAATTCAAAATGACGATAATGCAAAAGAAATTATGAGGGACGTCACGTTAGAACCAATAATTATTACACTACAAGATGACGACAGCGATTGAGGTGATGAAGAGGATGACGAAGACATATATGACGGGGATATTTAGTTTTAATTGTTTATATTATGCACATATTTCATATTTTTATATTTTATATTATTATTATGTACATTTTTTACCATAATTTGTATTTTATACGACTTGTACATACATTGGAATAAATTACATAATGATTATATTTTTATCAAAGTTATTTATTCGTATTGCATAGCGATTGTCATTTAATGTAAATACATTAGGTACATTTAATAATTCAAAATACGCGCGCTTTTTTTTCATTATTTTGGGAAGCCATTAAAGAAATGCATCACCGGGAGCGTTTGCATCAGCAGCCAATTTTCATTCACCCGACTATAGGCATTAAACCCCTTCTTAATTCTTACTGCTTTTTTACCGTTATCGTTGAAGATCATGATGATCACAAATCACTATATAACTCTGAACACGATTTATGGAATGTGCATTGTACACGTATGACGCAGCAGTGCCCTGCAGTGAGCAAATAGCAAACTACGATGACAATGGGTCGTACACCAGATCTAGGCGACTGCGAAGAGATATTCGACCACCCCTAAATCCTATCGATCCTATACCAACGGTATTCGGTCCAAGACTGTTTGACAACCTAATCAACTCATCCCCCGGACACGTGCCCAGTAGTCCCGCGATTTCTCTTTTTGATAGGAAATCAGTTTCTCTGTTCCTCATTCCTCGGCCCTCTGATAAGTGGACACGTAGGTCATAATTAATCATAATATTTCGTCTTACGAACGCTGAACACTCCGATAGTCGATTGACGTGAACACGATGGCAATGTTAGAAGCAACTGTTATGAAACTCTTGCGCGGCGAAGCTTTGGACGAAAATGATGAGTTATGCGACTTCACGTTGGCTGATCAAAATGAAGCTTGTGGTAATGACATGGTTTAATAGTTGTTACCGATTTACAATCAAAAATTATTATTGTTGACACAATCTTACATAAAACACTGAAGGGTTGAAGTTTCACTGTACAATAATTATGTACATAATTAGATAATTGTTTGAATGATTATAACACGCCTACATCATAATGTATATGAATCATTGTACAATTTTTATTACCGTTATTTGACAGTTGTACACTCAATTTTTAACCAAGATAGGTCATATACAGTAGACACTAGACGTCGCTTAAAAGACTTGCATTAGGACCAGTACAAATTAAGTCTTATAACCGATCGAATCTTATATGTAAAGTGAGAAAAAAACAAACATTAATTTTTATATTGTACGATTATAGTGTCGACTGCAACAATAAATGTATTTTCATTGCAATAAAATTTGTGCCTATATGTATAGGCAGTATATATAGCATGATGAAAGACCAGTAATATGTAATAAATAATAACCAATACAAAAGTTTATTTTTTACGATTTTTCTTACGAAATTTGAGTCTCTATTTGAATTTATTTTAATATATTACGTCTAGACTGTTCTAGGCGATTTTGAGTAGTAAACCTTATATCTATGAGTCTTACAAGCGGTGTCTACTATATTTGTAATATAATGTATAATATTAGAAGTGGGGGGGGGACCAATATTTTTTAGTTGTTACTGTCTGGCCAGTATTCTGCATAGTATGTTATTTAAGTATAGTTTTAACTAAAATACTCATACATTTAATGTTTTTAGTGGCTAAGGGTGTAACACCCATTGGACCTTCTGACTATGTACCAGTAACAAAAAGTACAGTTACATATATTGTGCTAGTAGTACTAGTCAACAGTGAGGATGAAGTGCTCATGATGCAAGAAGCAAAAAGTACTTGTGCTGGTCAATGGTACCTACCAGCAGGTCGTGTTGAACCAGGCGAAAATTTATATGTCTGTTATATATAAAAAATATATGTATATAATTAGACAATTGAACATTAACAAAATTAAAAATGTGTTACTTTATAGGATGCTGTTAAAAGAGAATGCTTAGAAGAAACTGGGTTAGAAATGGAACTTGATACATTATTATCTGTTGAAGCTGCATCTAAAGCATGGTTTCGATTTATTTTCACTGGAAATATTACTGGCGGTTGTTTGAAAACACCAGCTCAAGCTGATAGTGAATCTCTACAAGCTAAATGGATAAAAAATATTTCTGAAGTAAAACAATCTAGCGTATGAAAATATGAATTATTATATTTTTTTAATTTTAGGTTACACTTCGTTCCAATGATATAATACCATTGATTGAATGTGGTCGGGCTTTTCATAAAGTAGCTAAACACATGAATCGGATTGATTGGCACCATAACCTTTTGCCTGTTATTAAGTCTCATAAAAAACTTTTATTACGTCTTCTAATCTGTGCTAGACAAAAAACTAGGTGGGTTAAATGTATTAATTTTAATACCCACCTATTTAATGGTTATTTATTTGTTTTAGTGCTAACTTATATGTGCTTATGTCAGAAAAAACTCAAGCACATTTTCCGATGTGTGAAATCAACCACAATCGAAATTTGCATTCAACATTACGCAAGTTTATGACTGTAATTGCACAGATTTTATTATGTAAGAAGTTATTTACTATCATATTTTCAGGAAATATTTGGTGCTGATGTAGCTCCACATAAACCTCATGGAGTATTGAGCATTGAACATTGTGGCCAACCGGAAGGCTCTAATGATGGTTTATGTTTATCATTATTGGTCACTTTCCAAAAGACATTGGAAGAAGTATTTCCTATTGGCAAGTATAGTTGGATGGCTGTATCCACAGAATGTTCAAAATTAATTGCAGTGAGAACTATACGTAACATGATTGTTCCTCTAAAAGTTATATGTTAAACAGATAATTTTGCCATACATATTATTTTTATGCTCATTAAATTATAAATATGTTTTGTCATATCAATGTTAATACGTACAGAAATATAGTGTTATACATATTTATTTTTAAGTTTAATAACAATGGTTTATTTTTTTTTTAAAAATATCTTATAAATAAAATATAAAAAAAAATGTTAAACTTGTCCACCTCTTAATTTCCTTCCTTTTTTACTAAATTTCTTCAATTTTTTACTTTGAGTCACAACTTTAGGTTTTTTAACTGCTGGTTCATTTTTATTTTCATCACTCTTCCTTTTCATTTTCCTCTCTGCGTATGTTTTCTTTAAACCTTTCATCTTCCTTGTTTGCAGTGTGTTCACATCCTGTTTAGTCATATGCAGACGTCCCAATTTAGATCCGAAATTGTCACGGCGTACACTCTTGATTTTTTTACCCTAAATATAAGAATATACATTTAAGTAACATTCAAATTATACATTTGTGCCATTCCAAAAGACTTGTATACCTTAATATTGGGTCTTTTACATGCAGTTTTAAATAAGTCAGCACTAGCTATATGGTCTCTTCTGACTACAAAATCAACTGATGGACCAACTTCATGGAGCTCAACACGTGGAGTTTTTAAACTGGTTTTTGATAAAACTGTCCTGATGAGAAATAATAAATAAAAAACATTTTAAAAGTATTTTAGTTTATTAAATAGAAGATTATACCAAATCTACCTATAAGATCGTAATAGTATTTTGTTATCGACTACTGTGAATGACATGACATGTTCAATACCATTTGGCCTTATCTGTTTGAGTGGTTGCCTTTGAAACATATCAATTAATAGATTGCGTAAACGTTTAAGTTGCTGATTACTGTCAAATTGTTCACCCAAAAAAACCAAAACTGGTTTTACGCCAGCTGAGATTTCAGATAAACCTTTAAATTCACTACACCCTTTGTATGATTCAATACCTAATTCAAACATATCTAATATATGTTGATCATAAGTACGGCCTGTAAAACAAATAATTATGTTATTATATTTAGTAAAATAATGGTTGAAGTAGGTTTTTAAAATATTATAAAAACAATTTTAAATATCAATATGATGTGTAATTTATACTACAATTCATACTAGTTATAAATCTACTTATAATATGTAACTAATATTTATCATAAGATTCATGTGTTAATTATACCCATTGCATTATTGTTACAAAAAACATAAGTATGTAATTACTAATTTATAGGGCCCGGATTTTTATGCAAATGCATATTCTTCTACAATTCAGCTAGAATAATTTTGATTAAAAATGTTGATATTTAGTAATGTGTAAAGTCTGTGGTTAATTATTTATTTTGCAAATTTGAGTAAAAATCACTATAAATTTCATGTTTCTATATATTTGCATAAAAGTTGTATATCTTAGGCATTGAAGAGTTGTCACCTGAAGACATTTCTTGTTTTAAATAAGCACTTATGTTTTACAACAAAACATAGAAAGAATATTTTTTTTTTAATATAAATTTGTTATTTGACAATCGCAGAAGTTTTTAATTATAAAAAACTTAAAATTACATTATATTATATCACGTTAGTATTTGTTCCAAAATTAATGTTTTCTGTCATTAATTTTGCATTTATATTGTTAGTAATAATACCTAGTTTGTAATTTTTGTTTCTATTATTATTTATTTCAATTTTATACATTTTGTAATTGTTTTTAAGATGATTAGTCTCTTTTAGCGAGCAATAAAAAGTTTTGTTTTGCATATTTTTGAATTTTTATGTGCATATTCAACAATATTTTTTTCATATAAATCTGGGCCTACTAATTTTGAATACACATTTATGTCAAAATGTAATCACATTTTAAATAAAAATGATAGAATTTGAACTAAATTAATTGAAATTAAATGTTATACTTGTTTTTTTAAAAATTTGAAATGATTTAAGGCGTATTAAATTAATATTATATCCCATTGAGATAATTTTAAACACTGGAGATTGCATTCTGACGTTACTTGTCGCCAAGCATTCATTTAAAGTAAATTGTTTATTTATTTTGTACGGATAACAGAAAGTTTTTTGATCATTGGATAGCATGGTTCAATAGATATTATAATACACATATTTATACAAGGCTCACAAGTATGACCGTATGAGAGCATTTTTTATTTATTAGAAATAATTAAATATGTGCAATGAAGAAAGAAGCACAAAAAGATGTAAATCAATATGTTTATTACTTACCAAGTACCAAATTGTTTGGTCTTTTCTTATTGTGTGATGAAAAAATAAATAAAGATGAATCATGTTTCTGCAATAATTTTTCAATTTGCACGGCATCATCAAATGGTAGAATATCGTTTTTTTGGGTTAACATGACAGCATCTGGCTTTTTGAGTTTCAGCTGTTAAAAATTACTAATAAATTAAACTATAAATTATAATTCGATTTAAACATACCAAATCTTTCATGCAGCTGCTGACTTGCAAAGATGATTTACGGCCAGGAATAAACACACAGTGTTTTGTGTTTTCCACAATTTTAGGTTCTTTTTTTAACAAAATTCTTTTACCTCGTTTTGTCCTCGGTTTCCTATGAAAATATTATTTCAATTAAAAACAGTGTAATATAACAATTTAATCAAATACATACACAACTCTTTGAATAACGGCCATTTTTAAAAAAACAAAACAAAACTTAAATCCAAATATTAAATAATAAATATGTTACAACGTTAAATTACTAAAGAGTATAGAGTATATTATATTAATATATTATTATCGTTTATTACCTCAGAACCTCTACATCACGTGTTTTATTTTATTGTTTATCAGCAACGGATTAGTAATGTAATGATACCACATTATAAGATTGAAGTATGGTACGATATTGATAAAAAATGGTTTAACCGGTAATCGGTGAATTTTTAGACACAAAGATTTATATTCAAGATTTATATTCTTATACTCTATGATTTATACTTAGATCATGCGAATTACTACTGTATAAAATGTTCCAAGCACTTCTAGTATCTATAGACTATAGTATTTAGAATATAATTAAGTGTAAGTAAAAGAACGAACTGTAGAAGTATTCCATATTACTATTTACTATTATGGTATTGAAGTCTTAATTCAAACATAAACATATAGGTGGTAAATTCATAGTCGTGCGCAGACTTTAATCTCTGGTCGAGCCTAAACAATACCCCTAACATTTTTTTTAACACATCAATGTACAATTTATTTGTAAATTAAAAACTGTGTAATATTTAAATATACATAAAATCAAGTTTTTTATGTACATATACAAATTGATGACAATTGACAATTATTGACAAATTGACACATTATTTATTAATGTGCTAATTTTTAATAAATATAAATACAATTACTCTAAACAGTTAATATACCGATTATATTATTGAGAGCCGAGAGGGCAGTCTTTCATTTGAAAACGACTTATAAACATGTGGATTTTTCCGAGGAGCTGTGCAAATATGCAATATTGACATGGATTCGCTTATCTTAATATTAAATAAACACGATGAGTGAGACGCGCCATGTCCTTAAATATATCTAGGTTATCTTTAGGTACTGTACACAATATTTTTGTTAGACGAAAAAAATGAGTGTATAGTGATACACACAAATATTTTTAATTTTATTACATATCACCATTATTTACGACAAATAAAATTTCTACGATCTCCTTGAATATATTATTATAATAAAATAAATATGCAAATTTTATCATGCTCCTAAAAAAAATTCCGGATCGGCAATAGAGCGCTGGGCTCCGGTCACGCTGTGGAGAACTGGAGACGTCTGCATAATTAATATTAGGATGCTTGGTTAATTTATTAGTTCATTCACAACGGTCTTTACCTTTATAAGTATTTTATCCTTTTATTGTATATCAATCATGAAGATAACATTTAATCGAATAACAAATAATAATCAATAATAATTGTTAATTATAAATATATACCCGTGAAGAACAAACCGCAATAAAGGATTACGAGAGTTAAACGCGCAAACTTTGTAGCACCCTACAAATGGAAATGATTGATTTGTAATGTAATTATGCATTAAAAATCAAATATCGCGAAGAAACTTTGGTTGATTTTTATAAATTTCTCTTAGATACACAATATCCAAATTTAAAAAAAAAATTGCAATTGAATATATATATCTATATTTGCTACTACTTATTTGTGAGAACAAACCTTTTCTACATTGAAATACGTTAAATCGAACTATAGATCAGCCAAAAGTATTCATTGAAAATTAATAAAATTGTCAAAATAGGTAAATAGCAAACCTGAATTTACCTGTTGATATTTCAATAAAAAATTAGTGGTCAGTGAATATGTTTTTACTTAAATCTTCCGATCTAGCGATTTTCATTCACTTTACAACAGTGGCTTTGCTCAGATTTTTTAAAAAGAGAGGAACATTAATTTTTGACTATTTTCGGACAGCGGTAAATATACTTTAGTTGCTCAATCACATATTTCATACGACAAAAATAAACCAAAGGGGGGGATAATACCTTCACCCCTCTTGAGCACGTCCCTGCTACGCAAGCTTATGTACGGGTAACGTGAACCTACTTAATGAAGAAGCCAGTATAGATTGTAGGTATAGGTATTATATTAGTATTATTTTATTCCCTATTTCAGATTTCTATAAGCACTATAATTAATGATGAGGACTTCGCTACATTTATTACAATTTGAAACATTTTAGTGAATTGATTTGCAATTATGAATAACAATACAATTTTAACTATACGGGATAATCCATTCAACGTGAGACCCTTATTATTTCAGAATACAGTTCACCCTTTCACCACCCTATATGTGGCGTTATGTAATAGTAGTTTCTAATGTGAAAAAAAGATTATATGTATGTTATCATTTTCGTGTTATAAACAACAATTATCCGTATAAATTAATAATGTATTATATTATAATATAGGTATTATTTAAAAATATTTTTTGATTATTTTTAATAACACGAAAAAACTCATCCTGCAGTATATAATATGAAATATTAAGGCGCGTGTTTGATTGATATAAGATATTTATTTAATAAAAATGTTAATTGGAATTATGCCATAAAACTTTTTTTAACATATCTATTATAAATTTTTTTAAACTGCTTTTCGTTCACTTTATTTTTGATCTTTTTTGTTTTTTTCAAATAATTTAAATATAATGAACGATAATTAATACTACATTCAAATTTGAACGTTTCTTGATTATTTTCTTGGCTTTTCCAAGTACTTAACACTCTTGGTATTGTTTGAATATGACTTATAACGTTATTATAGATTGAATGTGGTATTTCGTCCAAATATACTTCTACGTCCGAATCTGATTCTTCGACGAATGCCGAATTGTTTTTGTCCAAATGTTTTCTATAGACAAATACATTGTAATGTAAGTATTTAATAACAGGGCACATCCAGGCAGCGAGTACCTTACTACCTTCTTATATGACTATATGCTATAATGGTTTAACATTGTTAACTATATGCCAATTAAAATATTTGACTTGATAGGCCAGGGCTTGCATTTGAAAAAAAAAAATTGGTTTTACGTTATTTACAATCTAAACTTTGTTTAGAATTTAAACGTTATACACCTTTACGTATGTCGTTAAAAATAATATATAATGCAGGGATATGGGAATGAACCCGATTACGCAGAATAATTTAATAAATTCTTCAATTCTTGTATTGATTGCTATGATAAAAATAAATCACATGGAATATATATTTCTACGAAACCGATATTATAATTTTTAAGTAAATTGATTTTAAATTCCTGATGTCCAATTTCTTCCTTTCCCGAAATTTTAAAGTTAGTTTATATTTTTACATATATATATATATATTATAACAAATATGTATAAAACTATGTGTTTTTAATGCATGAATATTAAAAATATTTTAACAGCCCTCCCCCCCCCAGAAAATTGTTCTTGAATACGTGCTTGGTGTTAATATTAAAAATAAAAAATATTGTATTTGGCCAAAATTGCAGGTGGGCTAACGAAATATAAAATATATAGGTAGGTTATTATCAAAAATTATTAGTTTCAAAACAACGCGCTCTCCCTTCTACACGCACACATACCGCCGACATGGAATTTGATTGACTTAATAAATTCATTCAAAGATCATTTAATTTGTATATAAGACTTTTATATTGCACCTTATAATAAGAAGTAAATCTTTTATATAATGCAGCTGCGGATTTAGAATTTTCTCATAGGGGAGGGGATATACATTTTTGTATGTACAAATATTGAGTAATGTATGCACATTAAATTATTAACGATGTTTTATGTTTCCCTCAACTTTGTAGACCGTCATTGAGGAGGTATTGTATTATTACTTACCTGGAATTTAGCACGAAATCTGTGCAGGGTACTTCGTCGTCGTCACCGAACCCACTACTCGCGTAACGCCGACGTCGGCGCTCGTAGTCGCCATCGTAATTTCCGTCGTCATCGACATCGCCGTCGCCGTCGCCGTCACTGCCGCGGTCGTCGAAAGATCTGCCGCAGTCGCGGTGCCTCGAGAACCATTCAAAGGTCTCGGGCTCGAGCAGCGCCTCCAGCCGCGAGTCCGGCAGTCCTAGGGTGCGGGCCAAAAAAGTTTTGCACACTTTCACCTTGATGTTGCCGTTGCCGTCGCCGTCGCCGTCGCCGTCGCCGCCTAGCCAGAACTCGGCGGTCTGTTCAATGATGTCGTCGTCCGTGTCCACCGTCCGGTGCTTGAGCTCGACGCACGCGCACAGGTGTAGGTTCTGTGCCACGCGCGTTTCCGTTACTCCGCGAAATGCGTCAAAAGCTGCGCGACGACCGGCAGCCGATACCGCCACCGAACAGTCGAGATCACAGTCTTCGTCACAGTCCGCGTCTAGCATATCATCGTACGATGCTACCAAGTTTGCGTCGAAGAGTACCGGATCCGGAGCGGCTGCCATGTTATAATCACAATTTATAATTAAGTTTAAGTATTAACAGTAAAGTAGAGCGTAAACAGAAATTTTATACATTGCAACTTGTAACGACTAAAAATAACAAAAGAAAAAAAATTTACCGAAATAGAATGACTGAATAAAAAAAATAATCACAATGTGTAATAAACTTTAACGTTCAAAAATTAATAATGAAGATAAATAGCTAATAATAGCTGGTTCAACCTCGGACTACATATTCTGATTTTTGTGAATTTATATTTTTTGTTTCAATTTTTGATTTTTAAATATATATAATATATAGTACAATATAATTTATGCAATGTATTTTGTAAAACATTATTTCAACATTCTTAAAGGTATAATAGAAAAATAAATTATTTAAAGTTTTATAAAAAAATTATAAAATATCCTTAAAAACAGATAATCTTCACTCAAAATTGTTTTCGTATATATTATACAATTATTTATCATTGAATTCAAATACAACACGTCTATATTATTTCAGTTACCTACTCAATGAATGATAATGACGCGTGGTTTATTCGAAATCTACTAAATATATTATATACCGTATAATACAGCAAATCGAGTAGTCCGAATTTTGATTTTATACGTAGATACTTCTGTGTAACAAAAATATCAAAGGTATATTTAATGTCAAAAGTATATTTATAGACCTATAGTTAAATCAATGACTAATAAATTACTAAACATTTAATGCGAGATGGAGAAATAAATACGCACTATAAAAATATTAAAAATAATGTCTTACTTGTGAAATCAAATTTTAGTGCTTTTTGCATGATAGCCTGTAGCAATAGAAGAGTATATTCGTAAAAACTCAAAAATATATGATGCCGTAACTATTTGAAATGCACATATTATATTTAGCAGATATAGAAAAGGAAATTATGAATTATGAATTGCCAACATAGATTTGTATGTATAAATGTATATGGTTTTGTAGGTACATGAAACATAGATACAAAATATTCATATAATTCAAATATGCTGTAACATTTCAAATTTTCAAGATATCTGTGTAATATACAATAAAAATCTGGAAAAAAAGTTTAGTAGAGTATTATTCATAACGTAAAATATGTAAAAAATTATAAACAATATCTCCAGATCTCCGTGCAGCGCATATTGTTCTGTGGCAACGTGGAGAAACACTGGAGCTCATTTAGTGAGCATGATATAATTATAGTTCATAGAACGGACTAAAATATACCTATATGTATATCTTAGTCATCCACACCACGGACTAAGATGAGTAAATGAGCTCCAGTGTTTCTCCACGTTGCCACAGAACAATATCCGCTGCACGGAGATCTGGAGATATTGTTTATAATTTTTTACATATTTTACGTTATGAATAATACTCTACTAAACTTTTTTTCCAGATTTAGTAGTTTGTGAGCAATCTTAATAAAACTAATAATCTCATATTTTACTTGGAATAAGTGCTAACACTAACAGTAATACTGTGTCATATTTTATTGCATGTATTGTAAGAAGCTGAGTAAAGAGCTGTGAGTATGATTTGAACGTACAGTCAATAAATCAATGACATTGGTCGGACGCTAATACCACACTGTATTACTTTTTATTTTAGGAACTCGTATATACAATTCAAATCGGACATCGCGAAGTATGTGTAATTTACTACCACTTATATTGGTATAAAACATGAAAAATACGATAGTGTGATTGCTTTAACTGAATGGGAAACAAGCCGACCCCGCCTAGTGGTAGTAAACGTTTTCGTAACATATTTTATCAATATCATAAATGCATGAGCTGTTTTTAGTTTTTATTATTGTATGATAAATGTATTTTACATATGTGTGGGATTGGGGTACTTGTCCCGAAAGTTCATGATCGGGTTCAAACTTCAGATCACAGGTAAACAAGAACCCGATCAGCTGATCGAGTGTCGCTTCTACATATATTGTACTGTGCTTATATACAGTGTGATCCATTTAACGTAAGACACTCAATATTTCAAAAAGTATTTATGTTTTTGATAATATTTTATCAAATGGTATCAAGTCGTTACAATACAACATTTTTTCAAAAAAAAATATTTTTTAAATAGTTTTTAAGTTTTTTTTTAATTTTTTGAATTACAATATACAGTTTTAATTTAATAATCCAAAGCAGAATATTTTTCTGACTATTTTAATACATAAAAATAGAATTTTGGACGAATTATTTTTGAGTTATAAGCATTTGAAGATTAGTTGAGCAGAGTAGTGGACCAACTTTTTGCGGAGTATTCGCATATCATCCCATACTATGAAAGACATTTTTCAAGGTTCGTTGGGTAACCACTAACCAATAACCATACTATATTTAATCGTGGTTTCAGGTCAGCCATTCGGCATATTTTCAGCTTCCTTCAATTCCTTGCATGACAAAGTATATACTCCGGACCATAAGCGTTTGACCGTAAACTGACGCAGAAACTCGTCCGTCGCTGCGCATTGTCTATAGTGAGAGTAGTGAGAATGGAATTATGGTGGGAGAAAATCTGGCTCGCGACCGTCAGTAGGATCTACGGAGACGGTTCCGACGTTCTTTCGTGGGTCGGAGTTTATCAAGGTTTATAGATACTAAGTATAGTATAGTAATAGTAAGGTTTATAGTATCTATAAACCTTGGGAGTTTATACCTAAATATTTTGTCATGTTTTCTTATCGTTACAGAACAATAACCTAACCTCACTAAATTGCAAAAGTGCTTTAAAGATAACTGATAAACGTCTCATTTATGGACATTGGATCGTAAACCGACAGACCGTTGTGGCACTATATAGTATTGAGTGTAGACCATAATATCTATTATAGTACATTAATATTTAATAATTAATACTATCAGATATCTTACTATTAGACAGTTGTATAACACGTAAGTGTCGAGTACTAACTACTAACTGGAGGTCTTAATAATTATTTCAGTTCTACTTTATTCATTTATTTATGTAATTTGTAAATATTTAGTAGCATAATTTTATTTTTTTTAATAACTATAAGGTAGTTCATAGATACAATTGCCATGGAAAATCGTTGTTGTGTTTTGGGATGTCTGAAGACTTCTGATGATGGAGTTCAATTACACGAGTATATATTCTTGCTTTTAGTTGAATGTTATAAATTATAATATTGTATTACATATTATAGTGAAACATCATTGTGCATTATATTCTAGATTTCCATTTGATAACGATAAGTTACTGCCCATTTGGATAATGGCAACAAATCGTTTAAATTGGTTACCGATTGACAAAAGTAGGATATGTGACAAGCACTTTTGTATTGACGATTATGAAGCTGGCGATAAGAGCAATATGCTTAGACCAAATGCTTGTCCCTTAATCCATACTGATAATGTAAGTAAATACAATTAAGTATAAAATATAGTAATGAATTACAAATAATGCTTAAGTTTATATATTTGTTTGTAGGATAAATATACTGAGACATTGAGAGATTCTGAAGACAGTGAATTTTCGTCTACAAGTGATATCAACTGTTCCGATATTAATTCTGACGATTTACTTGATACACCAAATACTAGTGATATGAAATCCAGTGATGATGATTTAAGTATAGCATCTAGTAATTTTAGTGTAAGACTATTTTATTTAAATTTATAATTTTGAGTTATTAAAATTTATAGTTAAAAAATTATATTTTCTTTTAGAATTCAAATGAAGCTACAGGATTTGATGACGATTTTCTATCATCACTTTCCGATACTGATTTTGAAATAGAAAATATAGAATCTGATGTTGAAGAATCAGTGGTAGAATTTGATTCTGTGTCATTATCTTCATCTGTAACAAGTTGTTCAAAAGTTAGTTTTCATTTTTTTATTTAAGTAAATATCTAATGATATTTTAAATTTTTAGACAAACCAGCCTGTGAATCATGTATGTGCGGTTGTATTATGTAATCAAAATGCAAGAAACCAGTTTGATAGATTATTTTTTATCAACTTTCCAAAGGAGAATAAAGCACTATGTGAAACCTGGTGGAAAATTTGTGGGCGCAAAGACAAATTTGACCCCTCGTTTAAAATATGCTCAATTCATTTTAATCCTGATGATTTTAAATCTGTTACTATAAGACGAGAAGGTAAACTTTTTAGACAAACTATTTTGAAGAATAGTAATATTGTACCAACTTTTTATCTACTGTCACATGAGTATACAAAGTTTGCAAGAAAACGAAAAAGAAGTGTGAATGATAGTTGTAGTAAGTATAGTTAAATTTGTGGTTTACATAAATGCATATTTATTGTTGTTAATATATTGGAAAAAATTAATTTAGATGCAGGTATACAAAAAAATTCAACAGAAATTGAATTCTGTATTATTCAAGGTTGTGATAAGACATTTTTAAAAGATGGAAAAAGGACACTGTTTTTCAAGTAAAGTATTTGTTTTTATTACTTCCAAAGTTATAAAAAAAAATATTTTATTTTATTTTAAGCTTTTAAATGGTAGTAATAGTATGTAATTATGCTGGAAAATTGTCCCCGGTAAAGACATTTTCAGAAAAAAGTTCCATTAATAAAATTGTATTAAAAACCTAGTGATACATTTACTTTTGAATAGTATATAATTAATTAAAAATTTAATATTTCTACATATCATATATTGATAAAAAATTAACCATAAGTACCTATAAATAATTAAACATTCGTTAACATGTTGCAATGACAAATTATATATAGTGATTATATATATATTATATAATACGGGTACAAATATAGTTACATTAAAAAAAATATGATATTAAGTCTCTAGACCTAGTTTTCGTAACGCCCAACACCTATAAGTGTTTTGGCATAAATGATAGAAAAAACCAATTATTGTTATGTCATTATGCTCTGACCCACGAATAAAGGAACGCTATGTCATCTCAACATGTGCCTACCAAAAGAACTGATTGTCATAAAGCATTGATTTGTGTATGCCTTACAAAATGCCAAAATAAGCATGTACTCGTGTATTAAAAACTAAATGTAGCAGCTGCTATACCTAGTCATATGATCTATCGAGTCAGTTTTATTATTAAATGCTTTTGAGAAATTCATGAAGATTACATCTACTTGTTGTTTTTGATCAAATGATTCATAGACGTATGAAGTAAAATTAATAGCGCTTGTAATTGTCGAACGCCTAAGGAAAAAACTATATTGGTTAACTGAAAGTATTGAAATTATACGGGTAATGTGTATATACTAGCTGTTATTGAATCTTACTCATAACATATTTATAATTATTACTTAAATATATTTCATCTAACATTAAAATAAACATAACCTAACTTAACTTTTGGTAAAAATGTAATATGTAGAAATGTTTAGTTTTTTAATTACTTAAATGTAAATGTATAATTATGCATTTTTATGATTTTATTAAGGAGTACTTTTTTCTGTTTGTCTTTATAATAGTATACATATCTGACATTGTTAATTTTCTCCTCAACAATGATTTGCACATTGTGCGCATTGAGGTTAAACTGATATGACCACAATAGCTCAGTTGCTTGTGTATCAATGTGATATGTATAGTTTTTGTGTTCAAATATCACACTAAATATTATTTTTTATTTAATTTTTATATATCTTCTGACTCTTAAACCTTTCTCTTCTAGTGCATTGCTCTCTGAAATGAGGTGGGAAATTCCAGATAAACAAACCATAAAATAAAAATGAACATTAAGATAATAATTATTTTATATAAACTTACTATCTTTTTTAAAATACTATCTTTAATTAATGATAATAATTGATTTGTTTCAGTAATTTTCTTTGTCTACTATATTTTATATTATAGTATAAAAATTGTATGAATATTGAGACTAGTTGAAAGTCAGGATATCTTGTAACCTACATATTGTAAATTGTAATGATTGTAGTATATCTATAGAAAATTGGCTAGATAAAAATGCACTTATTAAGTCTGAAGTTTTTGAGCTACATAAAAAACAAATATAAATTCTTATTATTTATTTTTCATTGCTTTTTTTCTGTTGTTTTTTTTTCTTATGAGTTTTTTTTCCTACCAATGGAAAGGCTGGGTCATATTTATAATTAAATATTATGTTGTTAAATTAATATTTTAATATTGCATTTAGATTTCCATTGGAAAACAAAACCATGCTCAAACAATGGCTCGATAGTATTGGATTACCTAAATGGCAGCCAACAGTTGCAGATCGAATTTGTTCTGATCATTTTGAGCATGATGATGTTTTAATGACTAATGGTGTTTATGGTCTGAATAATTATGCTATCCCATCAATTAAGCCACAAGTATGCATACAATTATAAGATAACAATTTCACAGATTATTTAATTATCACGGATTTTTTTTATATTTTGTAGAATTCATTTGTAATAAACTCTGAAGACAATCACGATAAAACTTATAGAATCACAATTAACAACAAAAATATTGAAACTGTTTTTGATAGTTTAGAATATAATCAGTTAGAAAATGACACTTTGGTAGTTAAAAATATAACAAGAGGAAAAAAAGATGAGAGAATATTGTTAAATTCATTGGAAAATAAATTAGATGTCCAAGAAACAGAAAGTCATGAAAACATTTTTGAAACATTAACAACCCAATCTAGTTCAATAAAAATAAATCATAATAAAGGTAATTTAAATTATACATATAAATAATCATATATAATTCTGATAAATTATTAATACATAATATACATTTTATAAAATAATACAACTAAATATAATAAATTTGTTAATTTATTGTATTTTTAGTGTATACAATTTTAATACTAAGATTGACTTTATATTTTTCATCACTAATTTTTTTATGAAGATGTATTATCTTAGCAATCTATACTTCGGCTCACAAGAGTCTGACCATAAACTGACCACACAAATTCATTCATCACTGTGCATTGTCTGTAGTGAGAGTAGTGAGAATTAAAGTATGGTGGGAAAAAATCCGGCTTGTGACCGTCAGTTGAATTTGCTGAGTACGATTGTTCTCTCATAAGCCGAAGTATATTATAGTTTATTTAATAATTTGAAACAGAATACTTTTATAAACATTTTATACTTGTCTAGTTTAAATATCAAATATGACACAAATAATTATTTTGTTATTAATAAGCATTTAAATATTTGAGTTAATGTGGTTGAAGTAGTTGCATACGCATTTTGTAAGGAGTACTAATAAACTCTTTTAGTCAAAACGTTAAAACTTACTGTAAGAAATAAAAAATCTGTGTGTTCAGTAGTATTAAATATTTATAAATCAACATTAAAAAAATAAAATGAATTATGTGTTGGCCATTATATTTAAGGGTACAAAAATATAAAGTTAATCTAGCAGTATAAAATGTTATGAATACAATTTTAAAAAAAAATTTTTGATAATTGTAAATACTTATTAGAATATTGAATGCTTCATTTTTTTGAATTAATTACTTAACAGTAAAAATAATTCATTCGTTGTATGTAAAAAATGGTTGACAAGCTGGTACCGCTCTGCTGTACAGTAGGTGTCTAGTGGGATAACTGTAATAGTTTTGTTAAATATGAATTCAATGATTTAGAATCATTGTACACGAAAAACGATTCTGAGCGAAGATGGTCTGTTAGCCTACATAACTTAGTATATTTTATATTATTGCTATTAAAATAATTAATTTTATTAGTAATACAGTAATTTGAATTAAGTTTTGCAAAAAACATTGTATTTGAAAATGTCATTGAGTTTATAAAATATTGTAATATACTTTGAAATTACCCACGAAAAATATATTTAAATTACAATGAAGTAACTACATTGTTATTCTTTATTTAAATATTTAATTTTGTTCAAATTTTAACTTAAAATGTTTATAAAAATCAACCATGTAAATGTATTTTTTTTGAATTTTTGGTTATACTATTAAATCTTTATGAAAACCTTGTTTTAAATTTTCAATCCCAAGGCTATAAAAACTGAATATTTTATATATTTTTAATTACAAAACAATTTGTAAATGTTTGATGATGAATTATAGTCAAAATTTTAAGTTATATTGCTTATAAAAAAAAATTGTGCCTGTATATTTTAAATATTTTTGATCTGCTATTATAACAACTTATGAAGAACCTTGTATTTCATTTTCTAGTATTTTGACCTAACAAATTTTTTTGTCTATGTTTATAGAAAAAAATTAGGTTACAAATTTTTTGGTATATATAAAATGATAATCACAACATTTGATGAAAATTTCAAATGTGTATGGTTATTCTTTTTTGAATTACAATAAAATAAGAAAATCGTTCCTTGAGAAATCAGTAGTTTATGGGGGATATCCAATGTCTTAATTCAAACACTCAAAAAAAATTATTTTTAAACTTTTGTTTTTATGAAAGGTAGAAAAACCAATGGCGAATGTTAAATTTTCAAATCTTTGATTTAAACAGAAAAATTTTTATTAATTTCTTATTAAAAATAACATTGCGAATTTTTGTGATTTTTTGTGCATTTTGTCAAAATGTTAACATTAGATGTTGATATAAAATTTGTAGATTAACGCACAACTTTTTTTTTAATTTTCACTTACAACAAATTATGAAGAACCTTTAATTGAATTTTCAAGTGTTTTGACTGATTAAAAAATGTTTTATCTACGATATACATAAATATATATATATATATTACTGTTTTTCTCAGAATCTAACATTTTGTTATGTTTAATATAATATACATTTCAGAAAAAAATGTTAAAAATAAAAATTCAATACTTGCTGATTTGGAATATGTTTATATGGACAAAGTAAACTATACAAATGTGATGGAAGAACAGACAACGAATAAAACAAATAATACAAATAATAGTGTAAAAGGTAACTTGTTATTGACATAATTAACATTTTTATATTTTCAAATAAATATTATTCATTAGTAAAGCTGTAGAAATATTTTTTGGTAGAGTGGTGGATAAAAATATAACCTTAACGTGGTTTCTGAATCCATTATTTAAATTATGGTCTTGTTCGTTAGTAATTACTTATTACTATTATTTTAGTTTAACATATATTTACCATTTATTGCTTCAACTATGAAGTAAAAAATTATTAACAGACAATTTGTCATTTACAATAATAATTAAAACCCATGTAAATGCAATCACACTATTAAATTGTAACATAAAAAATGCTTGCTGTTTATACGTCTTGATTTTTAATTTTTGGAGTATTATTATTTATTAACTGTTTATATTTTATTACAAAAGGATTTAATTAAATTGTTTTTTAAGGAATGCTCAAAATAAAAAATTTTCTGTGCTAGAATGCATTTTTTTTCATGTATATACAATTTTAATGGTTTGTTTCTAAAATGTTGATTTTTAGATTCTGAGTAGAATAATGAATGTGTTGATTTTACAATCATGTTTTTTTGTGTGTGTGTCATCATCTTTTGAGATACTAACAATGCTTTGGTTTTTTACTTTTCTGGTAAGAAAGTGAATTTAGTTGATACTTTGGGTGGTCAAATGTAAAAAAAAATTAAGGAAAAACATGGATTTTTATATAAAATCAGTTTTTAACAAAATCTATGTAGTTTTTTTTTTACTGGAACTCAAAAAAAAGATTAACAAAATATACATGAATTTTTCATCAAATGTTAATGTTAGAATTTTCTGTACATGATATAGTTTTTAAAATATTTTGATTTTTTGAGCTATTTATAATAAATAATACATTTTTGATTTTTATTAGTTTTTTTTTTAAATTATTGTCAATAAATAATATTTGTCAAAATCACAAACATTTGCAAATTATCTTAAGTTAGAAATTCATAAAAAATGTTCTTTTTATATTTAAGATTTGACAATTTAATACTAGATTCCTCATATATTTTTCTACCTTAAATTAAAAAAAAATAGTTTACCAGTAAGTCACATTAAATTTTTATGAGTGTTTGAAGTTTAAATTTTAAAAAAATTGCAAATTATTTTGTAGTTGTAAATTTATAAAATGTTCAATTTGTAAAGATAAGGATAGGCAAATTATCACCTTATTACTTAGTTTTTATTTATCCGTATGTGTATGTGTTTGTTTTTATGATGTAAAACTTTAAAAGCCTGTAGTGAATGAATTATTAAAGATAGTGGTCTGAAATTTTTCACTGCGCTTATCTTAGGCTATGTCATTCTAACAAGTCTTAGACCCTAAACAACAAAATCTATTCTGCAGTTTCAGAGATCTGCGTTGCTAAAGCTAAAATTAACCATTTTTAGTTAATTTTGTATTTACTTAAATGACGCTTTTTAATGAACTATCTGTCAATTTTCTAGTTGTCATAGTTTAAAATAGAGTTAATAGTTAAAGAATGTTATTATATTTTATGTATTTCATGACATTTTCAAATGTTTTCGGCAAAAATTAATTCAACCTACTGTTTATTAATAGTAAAATGAATGACATTAATATCAATAATATCCTAAAATATACTTAGTAATGTGCAGGCTGACCTTCTGCTCAGAATCGTTTTTCGTATACAATGATTTTTAATAATTGAATTAAAATTTAATAAATCCATTACAGTGATCCTCTCAATATCTATTGACTGTAGGCTACTGTATAGTAGAGCGGTACCCACTTGCCAACCTTCTTTTTCATTCCATTTATCATATTTGATTTAAAATCAAAAAAGTAAAAACAAACCAATTAACTTGTTAAGATAAAAGAATATATAATTTAAACTTTTAAACAAAACCTATTGTTGTTAATAAAACAAAATATTCATAAAACCAACTTGCATCAAGATTCTGTATATTCTGGCAAGTGCGTAATGACTACTCAACACTGAGTGTTCTTATCATTATTCATTATCTCTCCCTCTGAATAATAATGTTAATAATGGTTTTATTTAGTTTGTCTTATAAAATATAATTCAATAATAATTTCTTTAGTATTAACAAATGAATTTAATTAGACAAAATTAGTATGCAAACCAGATGAAAATAATTTAAAAAATATACCTACTGATGCTTCAAATATCACTACTATATCAAAAAATATTTCAGAAGGTAATTAATGTATAATCTACTTGTGTGTTTTTTTTTTAAAAAAACGGATTTCATACATTTAAATATTAGTGTATTAATTGGTGGTTGTTCCAAAAAAAAAAAAAAAAAAATAAATAAATAAATAAATAACAAAATTAATAGTTTGACTTTTTAAATTAGTAAAACATTTTCATATATTTCTATATTAATTATTTTATCAAAATCAAGTCAATAAATTCTTTCAAAACTTTTTTTTATTCTGACTAGATAAAAATATGATACCAAAATCAAGAAATAATGGAAATGACTGTGATTATATATACTTAGACATGTTGGATGGTGATGATGCTAAAAATTTGTTGTCATTTGAAAAAAAAAGTATTCCTAAGAATTCCAAAACAAAAATTTTGAAACTATTAGAAAAAAATCACACAGATGGTAAGAACAATTAATATGTAATCCTATGGGCATACGTATTTAAATAGTTGATCCTAGAAAAATTTGCGAATTTATTATGATTAGTCACATCATACATAATTTAAGTGCAACTATTATACTATTTTAGATTCTCAGCAGAGCCATGAATGTATTGATTATATAACATATGTATGTGTGTTTTTTTTATCTGTCATCACTCTTTTTGGCTTTTAGAGTGGTAAAAATGCTTTAATTTTGAATTTTGGGAATAGTTTTTTGTAAAAAATTGAATCTAGTTTATATCTTGGAGGATTAAAGGTAAAAAATTCTTAGTACTTTTCAAAATAATCGGGGAAACAAAAAAAATAAATGAAAGAAAAATGGGAATTTTTACGCAAAACCAATATTTTTGTAATACAAAAACGAATAACCTTAGATACTTAAAATTTAAGTATTTGAAGTTGAAATATTAACAAAATTCGTTAAAATCACAAAAATTTGCAAATTGTTTTATAATTAAAGATGTATAACTAAGGATTCAAAATTTAATACAAGGTTTCTTAATAACAAGAAACTATTACTACTTTTTCTTTTCTTAGGTTACATTAGTAGTTTAAATGTTGAAAAAATTAGATATTTTAATAAACAATAACAGTTTTAGTTATTTTGTTTTAATTCAAAAATATTATTTGTGGTATTTGAAACATTAAGTATTTAATGTATATTACTATATTTTATAGTTTTATACACATAATAACAGACAATCTTTGCCTGGAATCGTTTTTCATAAAAAATTCTTTTAAAAATTACAATTGTTGAAATAAAGAGTGATATAAGTTTAAAATGTAGTTAATTTAATAGAATAATAAATAATTTATTGGACACATTAATCCAAAGTCCAAATTTACAAATAGCAATATAATTTTGTAATATTAAAAAATTATCTAAGTGTGCTTGACAAAGTAGTAATTATTAATAAATATTTTATATTGTATACTTAATACTTATAATTAGTATTCAATTGACTATTATCCTTAGTATTTAAAGTAGAATAACTCAGAAACATTTTATTCAGAATTTTAATATGTATATGCATAATTTTAAAAATAAAAATAGTCAGAGTGCTTAAAAATTCATCCTGTACAATATATTGTTATAGTATATATAAAGCTATTTGTGATGCACTTTTTACTTTGCTAAAAATAAAATTGTATTCATATGGACACAATTTTAATATTTGTTTTTTTTTTTAGGAATTCCAGAATCTATAATTTATAATCAAGACTTAACAGAATGTTATGGTGAAATGCTTTCACCTGAATGCGATCAAGACTGTCAATTAATATGTTATTATTCTATACCTGGTCCTGGACGATTATCAATTTATAAAGAGTTTAAGATGTTGAATAATGCAACTGAACAGAACTGTAAAATAACTCAATTAGTAGAATTGCGTATGATTAAAAAGAGAGATGGTACTTTTGAAAGCTGTCCAACATACCATTTAATCAGGAATAAGGAGTCTATAAAGGTCTGCCGAACTTTTTTTATAAATACATTAGGTATTCCTGATCGCCGTCTTGATGCCATTCTGAAACCTATCAATTACAGTTGGTATTCTGATAGAGATACTGCATTGAAAGCTAATCATCCAAAACAAGTAAATGTAATTAACGAGCCAGTTGTCATAACAGATTTCATGAAAGAATCTTTAATACCATTGGATAAAGACTACAATTCATATGAACCTGAGAGTGACCCAGAAGTTAGTCTTGAAAATGTGCCTTTTAAAGAATATGAAAAAGTGCTCCTATACATGAAAGGTATTCCTAGGGTTTTAAGTTCATATCAAATGCCTGGAACGCTAAAAAAACATTTCTTTGAAACCAGTATTTGTTTGGAATATATGTACAAGACATATTCTGAAAATTTTATTAGGAACAAAATTCCACCACCATATACAAAACGTCAGTTTAAAAAAATTTATAACCAGTACATGAAAACGTTTTTAAAAATGGTTTAAAAAATCCGTATCATATTTTATTGTTAGATATAGATTTGAAAATATATTTATGTTGATATTTTCAGTAATGATTTTAATTAAAATTATGAATGTAGTATACTAGTATCAATATAATCCTATTTTTTCTAATTAATCTTATAATTTTTTTTTTTTTATTTAAGTTCTGTTAAGTTATTATTTTTATACTTAATATTTTTTGTTTAGTATCTAAAATAGATCTCTTATTGTCTAATTATTGTATGTATACATAAAAACTATGTTAGTACAAAAAAAAAAACTAGAAATAATTTAATGTATTTTATGTATTGTAATTATTAGTGTATATTTGATTAAGAGGATGTTATACCTCTCACATGTGTTGTCTCTGTCTTACTAATTCATAATATTAAAAATGTCATGTTTCGAATAATCCATTTTACTTTGTCATTTTGAAAATTATAGTGAATTGACCAATTATAATATACAGTAGAACCCGTTTAAGATGCTCTCCAAGGGACCAGTTAAAAATTGTGTCTAAAGCAGGAAATCGTATTACCGGGAACAAAAATTTTTTTTACATATTTTTTACAAAAAATTTTTTACATATTGTACATATTAAACATGTACCTATTATGTTTTTTTTTACTTTGCTGAGTGAGTGCATATTATTTTATATTACTTATTTCAAAAAATCATCTATCTTCCTTTGTTTCATATTTTTGTTGTTTTTTGAATACAGGAAGTTTTCAATTTTATTAAGATGATTTAATGATTCATCAGCATCGTCAAAAGATGCAACTAATCTTCTTAGCTCATTAACATAATCAAGTGCATTTACTACTGGGAGAATCGGTGTTGTATCATCCTCTTCCTCGTCTTCGCTTTCGTCATCTATAGAAGTTACATCAGCCGGTGCAATTTTATCAGTAATTATGTGGTCAATGCTTCTAATGTTATTTGTGGCGACGTCCTTGTCAATTTCTGCATATCCTGGAAACTCCTCCAATTCTTGAATATCTTCGCTGCTTTTCTCCACGGCACTGTAATTACCTTCAACAAATTTTGCTTTTCGAAAACAATTTTTAATGACATCAGCCGTAATTTCATCCCATGCTGCAGATACGTAGTGTAATGCATCGAGTACGTCAAGTTTTTTCGCGGGATTTTTACTTTCCATTTCTTTCAAGTATCGTAAAACCAATTTTTTTCGATATTTTTGTTTTAAAACCTTGATAATTCCTTGATCCAGAGGCTGTAATTTGGCTGTTGCGTTTGGGGGTAAAAAAACAAGTTTTATGTTTTCAAGTGGAATATTAGTAGGATGTGCAGGGCAGTTATCTACAAACAGTAAAATGTTCCTATTCTGTTTTTTAAAAGAGAGGTCTAATTGTTTTATCCAGTTTATAAAAATATCACCTGTCATCCAAGCACGATTTTGTGATACGTAATCACATGGAAATGTACGTACATTTTTAAAACAACGTGGAGCTTTAACACGTACACATTATTCGTTATCGTTGTTATTTAGTTATTATTAGTGATACGTATATACGATGTATTTTTTAGTTATATATTTTTATAACTGACAAGGCGAGCGTCTTATCCGGGAACATAGAGCGTATTATCCAGAGTTAATTCCATGTTAAACGTTGTCAAAATCAAGGGACGCGTAAAAATGAGCGTATTAGCCGGGAAATCGTCTTAAGCGAGAGCGTCTTAAACGGGTTCTACTGTATAAAGAAAAAAATATTATTCAGGACCATGCTAAGGCTTTTTTAGATATTTTAATTTTGAAGTAAATTATAAGCATTTAATATTTTACAAAAAAATACAATTATAAAATAGTCATAATTTGCTTTAAAATTAAAATATCAAAAGAAATCTACAAGGTGCCATAGATAATAAGTTTTCTTAATAGTATTAAGTCTTGGCTTTAAAATGATAATAGGTAAATTAACTCATAATATAAAAAATAACAAAATTAAATAGATTATTTTTAATATAAAATTTGTTATGTTGTGCGTTTGTAAGACAAACAATACTTGCAATTATATAGCAATATTTTTATACTTTGTTTTATACTCGACACAAAAACAAATATGTTAATCAGTAATTAAAAAATGATTCAGATTTTTGTTTTCAATAATATATGTGATATTTTTCAAACTAAAAATATAATTGTTACTATTAGAATAATTTTAGAAACATATTTATAATTTATTAACTTAAGTAAATATTTGATGTACTTCTACATTAAGAACTAAATATGTATGTTCACAATTACAAAAATGATAATTATTGAATATTGATGTTATAAATTCTGAATTTTAACTTTTAAAACATTTTTCTTTTATAAAATATTAATTTTAAATTATCAATTATTTATGATAGTGCCATATGGGTTTAGTCCAAAAAGAAAAACTTTCATAATATTTAAAATAAATTTTACTAGCACTATGTATACATAAACTAAAGTTTAAATATTGTCTTTTACCGACAATGAATTATCATATTATGATTTTAACCCCATGTCTTTCCCTTTACTCCTTTCTTTCTACTTTACCAATGTATGTGTTGGAGTCTTGGAATCAGTTAAAATATTATATATAACTTAACGATGAAAACAACTTTTTATTTATTTTATATAAATAACTTTACAATAGTTGTATGTCAATATCCGACGGTCTTAGCTAAGTTAACGATGCTGCCATCAGCCAGACCTGTAGTTATTTATTGGCCGTGCTCTCAGGACACTAGTATTCAGTGAAAATAAAGGTATTCAGGCTATTGTAGAATTCAAAGATGATCTCATTTATCAGAATTTTACTTTCAATTAACATATTTTAAAGAAAGCCATAATAAATTGGCAAATGAATTGTCAAAATTACCATGCAAGGAAAAGATAGAAATTGATAATAATGAGTTTTATTATAATGATCTCTTGGAAAATGTAATTTACAAAATTATTAATTATTGAAGATTATAAATATTTTTTTAAATAAGTACCCATTAGCTAGGTATACGTATTAATATATATGAGTGAACTAGTATTAAAACGCTCAGTGATATTAAATGTATGATGTAACCAATAAAATGCAAGTAAAATAATATATACAAAAAAATATTTTGTCGTAAAATAAATAAATTTCGCCAAAGTATCCACTGCCTGTTCATACTTTTAACACGGATATAATATTAGGAAATTCATTTCACCAGCCCCCTAAATCAGTTTTTCCAACTTTTTTCAATAGCCCTTGTTTGTAACTGTTTTTAAACATTTTTAAAGACAATTATTTCGTTTGTAAAAAAAAAATCATTTTGGCGCAAAATAAAAATTTTAAAAAGGGCTGAGGAAATGCCTGAAATTTTGGAATTTGAATTTTTTTCATACTGTACGTGATTGTTAGTCGTTTGTAATGGTTTGTAAAGGATGTAATATTTAAATTATTAAAAAATTTAAAATATT
>JACXSJ010001542.1:0-85191 GCA_014851325.1 Pentalonia nigronervosa
TTAATTAATACTAAATTATTTTTTTTAATTAATAACTATAAAATATATTTAATTTTTAACTGTCAATCAAATGTGTGCGGTTTTGAACTATGGACCTTCCAAATTTCCCTTTTTAACAATAGAATAAATGTGTGCGGTATTGAACGATGTAAAATGTGCGGTTATGAACGGTAAGTGTGCGGTTTTGATGACCGCCGTATTTAATAATTATTGACAAAAATGCTATCTTATTTATTTACATATTATTATAGGCACACATTTTACACAATTTAACTTAACTTTTAATAGTTTTCTATAATATGTTTTTGTTTTATGATTAATGAAGTTGTCGTTATTTTTCAAGTTATGATAGAAATATTATTCGTATTTATATTTTATAGTTTATGTATTATCATAATAGCAATGATCAAGCAGCTGAGTGGTATTGCATATATTTACTATTTTGTCAAATACAAATAATAAATAGTCGGCACTTACCCACTTACTTAGGTACTGTTTTTTTAACCATATTCTTATTTAGATATTTTGAACTACAATATTGTATTGTTGGGCATTGGACATTAATAATTTATGTGCTTGAAGTGCTGTATTCAGTGGCTTAAAATATTATACAATTATATGATATTAAGTCGTAAATAATCGCCGGATGTTCAAATATAAATACAATACAAGTCACGCTATATTAGAATAATAATAATAATGTATAAATACCGTAAAAAATAAACACAAAAACAAACATAGTTGATGCTTGATGAGAAAAATTGTATGATTGTTAAAATTTAAATGTTTTTAATTTTTAATTTTCATTGAAACATTAATTATACATATAGTTATTCCATTGCTGGGCGTATTATAGTATTACCAAAAAGTAGAAACATCCATGAAAGTGAAAAAATCAATCAACTTTTTTTTAAAATTTAAATAAAACCTCTATATACTGGACATCCTCGGTCGCTGACATGTTATCAACTATTTAGAAGGTTCAGTTTATAGTTTTTTCCAAAAAAATGTTCGCTATTTTTTTGTACCTTTAGGTACAAAATATAAATTAAAAATGTATTTAAATAAAACCAGCGTACCTTTATTTGATGTGGATAATTTACAAAATTGGCACCTACATATATCCAACTGCAGTCATCGAAAATAGAAATTATAGCCATCTAGAGATCTAGATATTTGCATGATTACAATATTTTAAATAATTAAAGATTTATTAATAATTATCATAGTAACTAAGTTATGTCATAAAAATAAGGTGTAAAAAAATTATTTTATTTCTATCTAAATAGGTATGTAAGTTAATATTTATACTATTATTATTTTTTATTATTACATATTTAACATTAGTATACATATTTAATTTTTGCATTATTATTATTATTATTTATTTAATGGGCCCCGCTGAACATGTCGCTTATTATTTATATCCAGATAAAAAAAATATCAATTTTTGTAATACGTACACAGAAATACGCGTAGAATATTCGCTTTTATTGAATAATAATTGTTATGGTTTTGCGTACCATTAACCCTTTATCGATAATCCCATCGACTTCATCGTCGACCGCCGTATTATGTCATCGTATATTATCATATTATACTTCAATGTTTTATACTTACTTTACGGACATAAATCGTGCTGGCAACAAGCGTAAAAAGGGTGATTATACTGCAGTAAACCGACTTTAACGATATTTAATTATTTTAAGTAAACTTCTATAATAATATATATAGTAAGACCGGATGTCTCGCCCTGTTTGATGTTTGCCCCTCTCGATTACTTATTTCCTATTTAATATTTTTAAAATATAATTTGAAAATTATTGCATTTTTAAAAATGTCTAATGTTAACTAATTAAAAAATAATAATAACAACAAATGTGATAATATTGCTGTTTTTGCGTATCTCGTATAAATCATATTTACAGACAACCAACAATTATTATATTATAGAGTTGAAAACTGTATTTATATCGAGTAAACATTTTAAAACCCAAAGTATAATTAACATTGCTATCTGCTATTATAATTGTAGGTAAACAGTTTTTAAATTTGAATAGGATAGATAATTTATAGAGCCATAGTAAGTGGCAGACGAGTACGTGGAAAAAACATCATGATATGATACCGTGCACGGTAACTATGGTAAGACATTTTACATATTATCATATAGAACAGTGTTGTGACCCCCCCCCACCCATCTGAAAATAAATTCTGGTTGCACCACTGATGTAGAATACCTGTACATACCTAATAGCACCTATGTTAAAAATGTGTAGATATACGAGTAACAATATAGTTACTTTTAATTGAATTCGTGCATTTTATATCTACAAAACAAATCCTTCGGAAATTTAAGTTTGTAATCGTATTATTTTGGCAGCGATCAATTTGACGTAACAATATAGTTGTGGATTAAAACGTTTAGCATACGAGACCTTTGACTGCAGTAATCTATGTTTTATAAATTGAATTATTTTACACACTCAATCTATTTTAATTTATGTATGGAATATAATAGTGTAATAGTGCTCTGCGTGCAGTCGGAGCGCCACCTCGAACAATTGATCGCATAAAACACACACCGAAGAACTACGTTATATAATAGCCGAAATTATTACATTATTGCAATAATTTTGCAAAATAAACTGTCCCGTGATGTCGTATTTATATTTTGAATATTTTCACACCGATTTCGATACAAAATATAATAATCCTACTGCAGAAACCGTGAATGTATATTATATAAATCAAATAGCATCACAAATAATATTATAAGCAGTGTCATATTATTATAGTCGTATAAGTGATATTAAAATATCAATTTTCAGTTATTTGCAAATGCGTACCTATGGCATACAATTCACGAGTACACAGCTACAAGATTTGACCTTCGAAGGAACACCAAAGAAAACTGTTTATAAGAATTCAATTTCGATATGTGATAATAATATTATAAACGTCCAAATAGGAATGCGTGTGTTCATATTTTTTTAAGGGAATGTCATCGTCACTGAGACATTGCGAATGTCCCTCGAAACTCGGTTATAGTTTAAACGGTATATAAATGAATGAATAACCTCGAGTCAGGTCTCAAATTTTATAAAATGGTAACGAAATGAGTCCTGACGTATTTAATTTGGATATTTTGTTTGAATATTGATTTTAAAAAAACTCAAGTTGGGTTACTGTATCTTATTAGCGTTATCCAGGATACACCGCGTAGATGTTAGCTAGAAAGTCTCCCAAAAATTCTGTTTTATTCGTTACTTTCCTCTAATATGTATAAAATTATTATTACATTTTCTTTTCATAAAATTTGCATTAATACATATAGCTTAAATTATTATTTTTTGTTCATAATTAATATTTTCTTTATAATTAAGTAAGAAATTTAAAAGACACATCTTTTACAAAACTTAACGGGTTCAATTCTCCACTTGTAAAACAACTCATCTTCTCTCTTAAAAAAATGTCTTTTTCAGAGTGTTACTGAGCTCCAAAGTGATTTGTAAATTTCACTCTGAGTTCCAAGTAAGGTATCAATTCGAGTATAATCGCCATTATCAATAACATTAAGATAAAATATTAACGCAGACCTAACTCGTGTTTAATTAAAACGATTAAACATCCAGGGACTCAACTCGCGTTTCCTCAAATTAATAACATATCACATGATCACAGGTAAGTATACTGACGTACTGTTAAAATTTTTATAAAAAAAAAGCGGCCGATTCTATTCTACTAGTTCAGTGCATTTGTTTTGAAAATTGAACGACTTTCACTCCATTATTCTCCTGTTCTTCGTGGAGCCTTTGATTTAAAAAATGTAAATTACCGGTAAATAATCATAAGTTTACAATGTGCACATGATAAAAATTGAGTCGGTAGAATTATTATTTACACTCATTGCTACAGGTATATAAAATTAAAATTTAATTCGAGTGTTTTGATTCGTCATTAAAATAAATTATTTAAAACAGTGTATTAATATTAAAAAGAAAAACATTGCGGGACCCCCTAGTTAGGGAGAAATAAGTTCTTATTCGAGACATACGATTACACACATTAGTTCCTACAAATGTGATGTGTTAATTTCTACATGAATATCAAAATGAGATGTGTAAGTTCCTACACGGCAGAATAAATTAGAAAAATTACTCTGTGATTATTGCAATATGATATTATAGTATGAAATAAGCGTATTAATATAATCACTCTTGTTTAAATAGCTATATGTGGTGCCTATACTTAATAGTATATGGCGATAGCTTATCGATAAAGCTGACATCTAAATTAGATTTTTTAATACACAAAATATTTACGACTTTTCATCACTGATAAAAATGATACAGAAAACTTGATTTTGGTTTGATAATCTTATAACTAGTTATAACTATACACAGAATAATGTACATCTAGTAATTTCTCATAAAAGTTTTGTTAGTACTGTTGGAAACATCCGCGTGTCCTTATATATTACAAAATTATAATGAGCGAAAATGTGTCATTCATGTTAAATGAAAAAAGCAAACAACTGTTAGTTTTGAATTATATTAAATTTTTTAAAAATCATACACCTAAAAAAAATGAAAATACGTAGCGTTGTGTTATAAATAATTGTAGTGCAAAAGTTTATACTGTAGGTCAAAATGCCCAATTAATAAATACAAATAAATCGTATTGTGACCACAGTCATAAAAGTGACGATACTTTAAAACGGCAACAAATTAGTAATTCTTGCAAAAGAAAAGCTGTAGACTTATAATTAAAAATAACCCAGAAATAAACCTCATAAAATTTATGATAATCGTATTATGCGATTTTTATTATATTTATTTATTTATTTATGAAAATGCACCTAATTTTATTATTTTGTCGCCTAATCCATAATATATCGTAAGTATACACTTACTGACATTTGAACTTTTTTATCGTGTAGGAACTTACACATACACCTTGTCCTATCGTGTAAGAACTAGCATATGTATTTTTTTTACCTGCTAGATCTCGTGTAGGAATAGCAACTTACATTCGCCCCCTAGCCTCCGGGCTCGGGTGCTACCTCACGCTCTACCACAATCCCTCGCCCGCGATCCTTCGTATTATTAGTCACGCCGCCGCTGGCTGCATATGAGTTGATTACCGGGTATCTGTTTACCTGCACCGATACTGGCGGTGAATTGAATCCGAGGCTAACAAAAGGGCATGTAAATTCCACCAACTATGACTTTTTTAAACCTTTTTTCATGTAAATTCCACCGGTTTCATTTCATAATTTTTATAATTTTTTTTTATTTTTATTTTATTTACGTACATATATATATATATATATATGTATATAGACACTATTATATATTTTTACACTAATTTAAAAAAATGTGTAAAATAATATAATATACGTAATAGCATTGGTTATAGCAATGTCTATAGTTATTATTTATCATATTATATTTAATAAATTAAACTAATCGTTTTCAAAACTGCGGAACACTCTTAATTTTCCCACCTCCGCTTTTCTTCAACGAACTTTAAAACCATTTGTTTATACTTAAAGTTATTTAAACATATCAAAACTTTGCCACGTTTGCTGACTATTTCATTCAATGTATTTATCTTGAAATCAACGAATGAACTTAAATGTATAATACATGTATAATATTTTGTCGACTACATTCTTATCGTGAAAGATGATATTTATCAGTCAGTGTAGCAATGTCGTTTAATAAGTCGACAGTAAAATTGTTGTGCAGTTATTCTAAAAATAGTTGTAATCGACGGAGTTTACGATCGTTGGAATTTACATTTTTTTCAGGTAAAAAAAAAGTACCGATGGAATTTACAATCGCACATCAAAAGGTATATACGAGTCGATTTCTTCATTGTTGTATATCAGTAATGAAAACAACAGGTATTTAATCAAATTTTATTGGTAGTGTGATAATTGATTGTAGTGTCGTAGTTGTATATTTTTCGTAGTGTCAATTTTTGAATGAATATGGAATTTATATCGAGTGAAAAGTCTAAACCATTAATATTATTAGATAGATAAGTTTTGTTTTCACAAAACGCTATCAAATGATATCCAACGCTGGACTTTTAGTAAGAGTAGCTGCTGTAAGTGTTATTAAAAATTCAAGACTAATAACGAATTACAGAAAGCAACACAAATCCATCGCTAAATATATAAGTATGATCGCATGGAAACGTATTCGTTATGGGATGCGCACGTACTATTTTTCCGCGATTCAGCATGAAAAGGATTCTCAGCGGGCAGTGATTTTTATCATAGCTCAATATATTTGTATTGTTTTGGTAACTGATAATTCGAAGTAATAATTTTCAGTACCATTTGCGGCCATGACACCTATAGCGTATGACAAAGATGCGATCATACATATATATATATATATATATATATTTAGCCATGCACAGATCATAATAACCATGGCATAATCGATCTAAATATTAGAAGGCGGTCAAGCGCTGAGCAATTGCTTAAAATGGAAAGCTGTTGAAGATGTGACCTCCCCGTGATGACTCTTGGGTAACGCTAATAAGCTGAAATGTTCGTTCAACATAATATATTATCATATGTGTACATTTTTCATAATATTACTGGCATTCAACAATAGGGGAATCAACTCGTACATACTCGTACCTCCCAATAGCCACAGAAACCCGGGAATCAACTATTATTCCGTCATAGAGCAAGTCTCGGGAATCAACTGGCCGACAAATGTCGGCAAACCCGCAACATTGCTGATTATACAGAAATAAAGAAAAAAGCCATCGGGGGAGGGAAATCTATATGGGGTGTAAAACACCGAATCATTTCGACGCCTTAACACAATAATATATTACTATATCAAATATTATTATTGTTATATTGAACAGGGGTCAAGTTATTTAGATTCGAACGATCGACGGCTGCTGTATAGAATACGTGTGGTGTGTCCTCGGGACATCGTGTCGTCCCGCACCAGGAATTTCGCTATATCATATATTGTATTATACTGTTTCTGTTTAAACACACACACACGTGTACATATATTATATTTATGAATTGTGGCGGCGGTGTTGTTAGCGGTTGTCGTGGTGGCGGTGGTGGTGGTGGTGGTGGTTAACAAACACAAACACACACTCGCTAAATTGCAGGAAAAACAAGGCGACGAATACGACTAAACTCGTCGTCGTCGTCGTCGTATATACAATAATAATAATAATATATAGCAGCTAAACGAAATTCGTTTTCTGCCCGCGGCGGCTACACAAACACACTGCGCGTGGGTTTGCGCGGGTGCGCGGGTTTGTGGGTGTCGCAGTGTACACTATTCGCGAGCGGTTTTCCGTGGGGTGAAGATTGTATTATACACGCGTGTTTGACGGCGGATATCGCACATCTGTCACGCACAAAATAACGCCATGTCAATAACACTATTATAATATATGCATGTATATATATACATATTATGTACGCGCGAATATCGGCGAGAAAGTAGTACGATATGATATATGATGCATTGTCGATTTATATATAAACGTATAAAATGTGTAACGATACAATGATGTGGTAAAATCGTAATGGTTTTGTACTTATGCGCGATAAAATTTTGAAAACCTGGGAATGTGTGCTCTTCGCCGTATAATATAGTTGTTGTTGTTGTTGTTGTAGGCAGGTGTCGAGCAGTTAAGCACGTTCCTTGTTCCTTTGCCATCCCTTTAGAAAATGACAGAGTTCATTTTTTAGCTCAAAATAGATCGAAAAAATCTACTCAATAAGTACTCCCAAGTTCCAATCAGCATCATCAATGATTTATGATTTTATTGTTCAACGTTCATATTATTTTCCGTCGACGAGACGACAATGATTTTTATCTATATAATATTATAAGAAATATTAATATAGTTAGAGTGACTATAAGTTTTAACGATTAACGTCGATATTCGATTATGATCATCAATTGGCCACTAAGAAAATATAAATTTCAATTTCAATTATTTACATGATACATATATGCGTGTAAATTGAAGCTCGAAAGGAACGAAAAATGTCGTTATTTTTCTTGAAAAATATAACTCGTTCCAGGAGTCCGTTCCTTTTGGAACTCGCTCCTTGCGGACACTGGCGTCGAATGGTAGATTATTATACCGGCATGACAGAGTAGACCACTCTTCGTAATCCTGGATATTGTGTTAGATTTGAATTCAACGATATGAGTCGTTGTGTAGGTTAGATATACGATTGAAAACGATTTTGAGCGGAGACGATCTGCTGCAGTCAGCATATATATTTTTTCACGTACATCATCACACCAGCCTCACCCCCTCCCCTGTTTTCAAAACATTAGTATTTTATTTTTCTATACCGGTAATATGGTAGGTAGTCGCAGTACCGAACTACCGCAAAACGGTTATAAACTATAATATCGTACTTTATTTACGAGCGGTTTTTCGTGAGGGAATGTTGTATGTACACACGTGCAGTGTATGACGTCAATTGACGATAGACATCGCGCATCTGTCACGCACAAAACAATAAAACGATGTCAAATGTTATTAACATACGCGCGAATATTTGTGAAAAAGTGTAATCATATGATCATATTATAAATAAATTCAGTGGTCGATACGTTATATTACAGGTGCTGAATTCTTTTTGCCCAGATATTTTACAACAAAAAAGTAGCTTGCTATCGCTATTACTGTAAATTCTTTTTATAACGTTCAGTACATTTTTTTTTAAATTTTCTCAACTAATAATTTACTTATTCAATATTATTTTATTCATTATTTGTTATTTGTTTATGCTTATCACTCTATATTTTGTAATTTCTTGTATTTTTAGACGGCAAGCTTGTTCCATGTATACATCGTAAGTGTATCGTGTAACTTTTGTATTAGACTAAAAAATGTCGTACTGAAAATATTTATACTGACTATACTGACATCTGGTCACTGGACGGAGTGTGACTAACAAGGGGATTACGAAAAATCGTGAGTTGTACAACATTTTAGCTGTCGTATGATTAATAAACAAAACACAAAAATCTTTTAAATTTTTAATATAACAAAAGTTAATTAATACAAATTTAAATGGCGTCACTAACTATTATGACCACATAATAACATAATAAAATAATATGAAAAATCTTATTCGTTTTTACGGTGAGATAAAATTTAAAAACACACCACTGCATATGGCACTTTTTCATTCATCTTAAAACTATTTTAATAATTTAAGGTAATCGCGTTATATACCAGGACATACCGGCATATTGCTGCACATTAAAATATTATACTTAAATACGATACCTATTTAAAAAATATGATAAATATCCTTAAACATCATAAATCATATTGATTTCGTTCTTTTTTTTTCATTAAGTCATTATATACTATCAAAATTATAATTAGGTATTTATTTATTATAATACTAAGGGGGCTCTGCCCCTGCTCTCGTCGTAAACAACCTTCCCCCGGGGCTCCATCCACACAACCCAGAGGTCACCCTCCTTTGCATCTTGAGATTTAATTTATTTAGAAAATAAAATTTACATATTTCTCAATTATAAATATTATTTTTATCAAGATTTCAAATATAATTTCTTGTCCAATATCGCTGCTTTACGGTATTTTCACAGTACTTTTTGATGGTCAAGTTTTGTCTTAGCTATTTTTCTTCATCAGATAACTTTGACATTCTCCTTTTATCTATAGTGTTACAGTCGCATAATATGATCTGTAAATAAAAATATGAGAAAAAAATGGAAAGTTATTATAATTTATATTATTATTTGATTAGGTTATAATGTTTTTTTACATAAAAGAGAGCTGATATTACATCATATTATTATACATAGGTACATCAAGAACTTAATAATATAATGAACTCGATCGTATTAACAGAATATTTTAATTTAAAAATAAGTTTTCATAAATTTAGGTGCAGTACGTAAGTGATCATATTTACATAAAAAAAAAAAAAAATAACACTTCACTATAATATTTACACTGTACAATTATACAACATAATGTCTTATTATGAATTAATAATATTTTGCTAGTGGCAATTATTGATCGACGGCACTCGACGCTTGTTGTATACAATAACTCGTTGTTTATAACTACTATTGACTTTTGTTTCAATAATTTAATACAAAACAGTAAAAATATTGTTTTTATATGTTTTGTTTCGATTTTCTCTCTTTTATGCACACGTACTATTATGGAGATAACCAGATGAAAATGGGTCCCAGACTCCCAACTATGGCATAGCTGTTTTATGTAAAAACTCGATAAAAAGCATTCCGTCCGAAGTTAGTATGGGCAAGGGGACGTGCAAATGATCAGAGACGGAAGGATCCCGTTTTAAACTGGACGTATAATGGTTCACCGAGGCTCTTTTATTTTTCGTCAATTTATCACATAATATTATCACACTCTATTATTATTACTAAAGACCAGATTCCCGCGCAATTGTATATTTTTATGGCGTATTCTAAATCCTATGGAAACAAGCTACAAATCCAAATCAAGAGATATAGATTAATTTTAAAAAAAGTTTTACTTTGCACAAAATCGCATTTTCAGATTTTTTTTTATAAAAATGAACTAATTATAGTACTTTTGTATAAATAGGTATTTTTGCTCTATAATCTATTATAACATATATTTTGTAATTTATGTCATTTATTATGGCTTTATTATGTTGTTATATTATGGAGAATTAGAATTTTATATCTAATAGTATAATTATATATATATATATATATATATCGATATAATATAATAGGATAGTAATTAAACTTCTGTAAACGATCAAATAGATGCAGTTGAAACAATAAGAAATGAACTTAAAAAAATTGATAATGAAAAGTGACATAATTGTATATACTCTATGAAAAATTCAATATTTTACAAAAATTCCGCATACAATATTTTAAAACTATACAACGATTCAATAAATGGAAATGACTTAAAAGAAGATCCTGCTATTATAAGCTACTACAAATAATACCTGATAACAAGTGTCGATGTAGAACGTGTGTTTTCACATTTAAAACACATATTAAGTGACAGAAGACATCATTTTACAGAAAAAAAAAAATTAAATATGTACATAATAATACATTTTAATCAAATATTGTAAATCAGTTTAAATTTTATACTTTTATATAATGCTTAATACTTGATGCCAACTAATAAATAGCATAAAAAATAAAATTTAAAGGACCTATAATGAAAAATGTGTTATATAATTCCTAATAAAAATTTGTTTTTGTACCATATTGCACATTTCAGAATTTTAATTGCACTTTTTTTAGGTGTTAGCTGCACAAAAATCCGGTCTTTAATATTATTACTATTATTTTAGAATACGCAAAATTTTAATTGTATAATTTAATAATGAAATGAACTGAGATTTCACTATAACACCGTTTAGACCTCGACAAAGATAATAATAATATTCGGATAGTGTCGACTCTTTTATGTTTGCGTGTGTATTTTATTACGACCCTTTTTGGGTTGCACGGCATACGCGCCGCATATGTCTGTAATAGTAACATGCGATAAATAACGATGATGACTGGCTGTGTGTTGTATGCATTTTTTTCTCGCCCGACATTTTAGCTTTTCACTCTCTCTCTCTATATCTTGACTTCTCTATGTAGTATAACCACTTGCTGCAAACGCGTTTCTAAATTCCAATAAGTGTTTCCACTATTTATCGCTTTTTCGTTTACATTAGACAATCGTGCTTTTTCTTTTCCTCTCGCGCACCGGTACCTATCACTGTTCTCTCTCTCTCTCTCTCTCTCTCTCTCTCTCTCTCTCTCTGTATATTATACACGAATACTCGCGAAAAACCATAGTACAGAAATAAATACTAATGAACTTCTTGCTGTTATATATCTGTTAAGTCTAACTTTTCGGATAATTCTTATTTTTATGATGAATTTATATATATTTATATTTGTATTTTAATTATTATCATAGTGCAACATGGGACGAACCCGGAAAATATAAAATATATACATTAGATATTAGACATACAATATTTAAAATATAAGATGTGATATTATTTGGTCATAAGCCTATTACGGTCAATATTGTATCGATCAACAGTCGATCATATTAGGCATAGGACATAAATTACTTGGTATATTATGTCATATACAGTAAAATTAAATTAACTCGAAATCGTCGATATCTCGAACTGTTTCTCCGGTCCCTAGAATTTCCTACTTAAAGGATTCATTTAAATCGTATTCTTGGATAACTCAAACTTTTTGAACGGTTCCTTCAACTTCGAGTTAATCAAATCCGGCTGTATCATAAATACATGCTTAAATTATTAATATAAATATATTTTTATATAGGTTTCATGTAGATAACGCGTGTATTCCTATTTCCTACAAT
This sequence comes from Pentalonia nigronervosa, assembly GCA_014851325.1. Classification (NCBI taxonomy): domain Eukaryota; kingdom Metazoa; phylum Arthropoda; class Insecta; order Hemiptera; family Aphididae; genus Pentalonia; species Pentalonia nigronervosa. The sequence continues at coordinate 12,424 of JACXSJ010001542.1, forward strand.
ATAATAATACAACAATCTGCAGCAACTTATAAATAGTTGTATAGAATACTATATAATATGATTGTATGGTCTTCCAAATGTTGTGTGACTAAAACGGTGTGAGTATTATGTAGGTTGGTTCCCCACCACCACATATTTTTGTTTAAAAAATCGAATATGTATAATATATAGTATAGTTTCTAAGGACGAGGGGTATTTTTTAACAAAAAAAAATAATCGATGCGGATTTGGCATACATCGCGTAACTACAATAATTATATAACAACGACGAAAAACAGAAAATTAAGCACGCGCGTCTTCCAAGAGGGATGGAAGGGATCGTTTATAATACATACATGCATGCATATATATATATATATATACGTACACTCACAAACACACACACACACATATAATTAATATAAGAAGGGATTCGTCTGGTACGGTAACAATAATAATAACAATGCATTTTATAGTACATTACATGGTTTTTGATTCGCTCGTCGGTTTCCGTATATCGAAGTCCAACGGAGTCCAGTAATGTGAATGGTGTTGGTGTTTACGGTAACCTCGGGTACTGTTTTCGTATACGGAAGGTGTGTATTGCAATCCGTATATCATTGACTTTTGTGTGTAAATACACATAATATTATGTTTTATTGTATCGGTCAGCAGTTGATTTTAAATGGTGTAAGTCTACAGTACTGCGTAGGCACATATGTCGTGTACTATCGTATATTCACGCATAAATTAAAATAAGTATATTATTTTATATAAAATATTGTACATATTGCAGTGGCGGCTCGAAAGAGACATATTTGAATCGCGCGAATCACAAAAATTTTGGTGGACGTCCTGTGGTTGGAAAATGTGATTTCAACAGTTTTTAAAGGTTAATTATTTAAATTACAAATATAATATTTAGCCGTACGCGTGTACTGTGCATAATTCGTACGGTAACGGATAATTATACTAATTATATAAATATTTGAATTTATTAATTCTTTCGTTTTCATCGATAACGCTATAAACGTAAGTTGTTATAGGATTGCAATTATAGGATTTTTCTTAAATATAACGTCAATCTCGTGTATCTGCTTTATGTGCCTAATATTTGTATTTGATTTCAAGTATTTCCAATCAGTAGTTCCAACTCTCTACTCCGTCACAAGCACAGGCAGCTCTAAAGGAGCAGATATATTTTCTCTATTATGCGCTGCTAATAATCGTATACTAGAGAAAAACACCGCGCCGTAATAATACGGTCTTCCGAATTCCGCGCGACAGAAACGGTGCGCGGGTGCCGTGCGGATTCTTAAGCGATCCCCGCCATTCGAGGGCCGAAAAAATCGGATCCGTTCACAGCAGTATATATATATATATATATATACCGTATGGGTTATAGGTACGTACATAATATTAAATGATGTTATCGTGACGAGGGGTATTTATTTAACGGTGGGGGGGGGGGGAAATATCGCCACGGATTTGGCGCACATGCACCGCCGCCGCAGGTATAATAACATTTATGTAACGCAATAACGGCGGAGAAAACAACGACGATGCGGTGCGCGCGTCTTCCGAGAGAGGGATAGGAACAGTCGTCTGCACATAATACGCACACACACGCGCGCGCGCGCGTATAATAAGAAGGGATTCGTCTGGTAATACAACGATAACAATAATAATAATAATAACAATATAATAATATTATACTACATTACACGGGTGTTTTCGCTGGCGCGTCGGTTTACCGCGGCGGCGGCGGCGGCGCGGTGGTGGTGTCAACCGTCGCGAGTGCTAGCGAAAAAAATACGGGAAAAGAACGGGCGTACGTCGCGCCCCGCGCCCGGGGGGTGGTGGTCGCGGTCTCGAATCGCCGCGGGGAGGAGTGTGGCGAGGGGTTGCGCGCGCGCCGCGAGACCAATGGCGCTGCGGGGGCGAGGGTGTCGGCCGGGCACGCCCCGCCCAACCCGGGGGCCACAGAGCCGCCGCCGCCGCCGCCGCCGTATGCGCCCCTCCGGCGGCGGCGGTGACCGGCACGCCGCGCGCCGCCGCCCGAATAAAGGGGGTGGGTTACTCGCACTTTTCTACGCGGCGGCCAGTTATTGAATTACGCAGGGCCATCATTTGATTTGGAACCGACGACACCGTCGTATGTAACCGCCGCGCGCGCGCCACCGTAATCATCTTCGTCGCCGTCGCCGTCGTCGTCCTCTACTGTCCGCCGCCGCAGCCGCCGCCACCGCCGCCGCCGCCGCCGCCGTCCTCTTCTCGCCCGTTACTACAATTATACGACGTGTACAACGAGAATACATCGCCGAACATATTATCACTATTATCACTATCGTTATTATTATTATTATAATTGTTGTTGTTGTTGTTGTTGTTGTTGTTGTTGTTGTTATATCATCGTCACTGCAGCGCATCGGTATAACATCTATTTAAGCACGTATAATTATTATTATCCATACGAGCCGTTTTTTGCTCTTATCGTCTCCCATCGTTTTTCCGCGGACGTACACATCTGCACGCCTCGATTTCGCTCTGGCGGGTCACACGCATTCGACCTGCAGCACCGTCGTCAACAGTAGTGAAACACTGTACAAAAATATATCGGCAATAGAATATCGTGTATTCGGCCGGTGCGTACCTACCGCAACGAAAACTTTTCGCGCAATCGTCGCAGCGTGATCGCTGCAATCGTATCGCGAGCTACATAGCAGTTGGTATCGTAGACATAATAATATCGTATTACATAGTACGTCTTTGTATCGTCGCCGGTACGCACGTGCACGCCGCCCGATGAGATAACGGTACGCGATAACGCGCCGCATCGCAATGGACTACTCGTACCTGAACCAAGCCAACTTCGACGGCCTGACTGGCACCACCGCGGCCGCGTCCAACATGGACCACGCGGCCATGGGCTACGGTGACCTGTCCGCGTGCGGCCAGATGACGCACGCCGCGTACCGGTTCGGTCCCACCGCTTCCATGGCCGCCCGGTCGTACAACACGGCCATGGGCCATCACCTGTCGGCCGCCGCGGCCGCCGCGGCCGTAGCGTCCGGCAACGGCCACAACGGCACAGGCGTCACGTCCGCCGCCGCGGCCGCAGCCGCAGCCGCCGCCCGCGGACACCACCACGGGCATCACCAGGACCATCATCCGGGGCGGCCGACCATGTTCTCGACCGCAATGAACTTACCAGGTGAGCAGTAGGCCATGTCAAAATGCGACTATGTTTTATATTATTTGAAAATCAGACAACGGTCGGGACTTATCTGATTCCCGCGCCGAAAAAAGAAAACTAAATTGGTCTAAAAAATATCTTTATACCTATAATACTTACCTACAGGTTGTCGCACTCTCATGCCAGCTCAAACGGCATTTTTTCCTTTGTCTTGTCCCGTGAAAAATTGAAAAGAATGGACTCGTCTGGTTGTCACAGCGAGCCAGGCTGCAGTTAGGGTCGAACCGTTTAATAAATTATTTAATAATTTAAACTTGATAACGTCGAAGTAGACATAATAAATTCGTCTAAATCTAAAATCCAATAACGATATCGTGCGATCAGAGCACGAAAATTCGTATGGTTGTCTAAAAATTATAATTGAATGAATAAATTGGTTTACGTTCAAAATCGTTCGTTTATTATACCATTGTAGCATACATAATATTATATATGTCATAAATTCCTAAAGTACCTAAGTATCTATAGTTTCGGACGAACGATCGTTGCGTGTATGCGATAATTTTAATAATGACGAACATCAAAAAAATATAGATACCTATTTGTAAGTTATCATAAATTACGAATAATATAATTATTACGCGTGCAAACACCTGTTATTTTAAGACTATAATACTCGTTACTCGCGATTACCTTTAAATATGTATGTTTAATATTATCAAAGCTGAGAATCAACTAGTTTAAAATTTGAAGCTAAATTATTTTTTTTTGAATACTTGTCAACCAATTGAAGGACTTAATAGAGGACGCCGTGGCCGCCACATGTCCGCTATTCGAAGGGTTTAGTTAGGCAACTTTAATGCGATTTTGAGAAGAATTAAAATATTAAATAAATTTAAATACTAAATCAAATATATTTTATAAATGCTCCCATGTCAGTAGGTACCAAAACAGTGATAATAATTAAATTACATAGAAAAACGATATAGCGCGGGTCAAACTCACAAATACATTATTTACAAATATAATTACCAAATGTTCACACAACATAGGATATAACTTTATCTAGGTCGTAAAGTTTTTTTTTGTTTTGATATTAATACTCAATAATGTTTATAAGCAAATGAAAAAAAACAAAAAATAATTGATTTGTACCAATGACCAATTTAGATTATCTTTAAATTATCAAAAACATAAAAACACTACAATACAGATAAAGTTTAAAAATACTGCTTAAAATCATGTTTATGTACAACAGCTTTAGTAAATTATTAATTAATTGACTAATTAATTTTTCATTTTATCATTCCGAAAATACAATGATGATTTTAAATGCACATAATCTAATAATAGATATGCACATTGAGTTACAAATTCCATTAAAGCAAACGTGTAATATCTTAAACCACTGGTAGATAGGTACCTACTATATATACAAGGAATACAAGGAATAATATATTTATAGAATGCACATTTAGTCATTATTTAAAAATTTGAAAGTTTCATAAACTTTTAGAGTAAAATATTTATATTGTTTGTTAAATATTAACTTATAGTTTAACATTGCAGACTTACCTTAACTAACTAAACTTTATAAATGCACCTACCTATATAAAATTAGAAAAACTGTATACGTTTGAATAAAGAAATATTGATATCTATATAAAAAGAAAAAATAATGATAAAATTTATTTTGAGTTATAATATTTTAATGATAAAAAAATATATTGTACGGATTTAGTAAATGCTTTGAAAAGTCAGCCTGGGACCATCTTTTATTGCTATATAAGCTCGGTCTTGATACATTTTTCCAATACAATTGTTTATTGTAAAAACAACGCGATTATCATAGACAATAATGAAATATATGTCAAAAAAATCAAAAATCTTGCAATAAAACACAAGTTAAAAAATACAAAACCAGCTAAGTACAAAGCATATAAATATATGGTATTCTTGCGTAAAATGAACATATCTTGTTAATTGTAAATGAATAATTTTATAATTTCATAACTATTTTTTAAAATAAAAATGAACTATATAAAATAAATATAGGTACACCGTACACAACAAAAAAAAATTCATAAATTATTATTAAATCAAATGAAAAAAAAATAGTAAATACTTTTGTTATGAATAATGAGAACAGTAATGTCTTCGCACCTATTGCAATGTCATCTGAATAATGTTAAATGATTATTAAAAATAAAAAATTAGAACACAACTATTACTTAATATACCTAGATAACTATAGTTTAAAAAACGGGACTTTGTGGGGCCAGGTGATGATTAAAATTTAATTTTCAGTGGGTTTTCCAGTGCTTTCGTATTAATTGTTAAATTATTTCTAATTATGATGGCATTCGTTCAACTAATTATAAACAACTACCTATTAAGTTAACACTAGTTTATACTGAAAAAAATATAAAAATTATCATTTGTTTTCCTTCAGAATTGCGAGTCGCGAATCTTTCTACACAAATGATTTGTTATTGTTTTTAATGTTAATAACATACCTATCTTACCGTGTCACAGTATCGGCACTATTACCTAATTAATTATCGTTTTTGTATAGGCTAAATGTTAAAATATCTAGATATCCATTTAATAATTTAGGTAGTTCAATCAAATAGATACTAACTGTCAATTATTTTATTGAATCGTAAAATATATAGTGTTATTGATTTTGAATATGAAATAGGATTGCTATCACTAAATAATGATATCTAAAAGTCTAAATAATTTAGTCTTGTAAGATTAGATTGATAATAATATAACATTAATCCCCAAATAATATATAGGTAATAGATATGTATATATTGTAATATATTTATATATTTATATATTTATTCAATATATGACGCAAGTCTTAAGTCATAATTATTATGAACACTGCACAGTACAGAATACATAACAAACATTTTACTATAACAAATAACAGCTAATATCACTCGCAATGTTAAATTGGATATGAGAAAAACTAAAAAGAAAATAAATCATTTAAAATAAAGACAATAATTATAGAGAACGATTAATCAAAAACATATGTACTACCGTCTACCAGCAATCATATTATATTAGAAGCTTAGCAGTTGAGCTTAAAATATAATTTTTATTTTAAAATATTGTATAAAATGGTTTTGAACCCATTTAGTGTATTGAGTCAATTAATTTTAAAACGAATTAAAGACGAAATTTCAGGACGGTCGATGGAACCCAATACAGGTAACGACTATAAAGACATTTTGACAGCAAAAGCATAGCAGGACGTTCATTAAGTATGGGCAGTGAAATAATATTGTACAGGATATCCAATGTATATAGTTCACTCCCAGATATTCTCAACCGTTGTAATTCACTCGTTTTTTAAGCTTTCAAAAATATTTTTTACTGCGAATCTGGGAAATACGCACGATCGTATTATTCACCAGAACGAATTCAGGCGAAATACTTTTTTGTTGTACGATATTTTGTTTAAAATTTAATATTTAAATGTCTTTTAAATTTCACGTTTGCGTTTTTTGCGTAATGTTTTTTAGAATTGGTACATAATATTTCATATTACTTTATTCGCATGACTTCCTTTAAATAATATTATATTACATGTGATTTGTACTTTATTCTTTTTTTTTTTTATTATTATTGCAATGCACTACGCGGAGATATATTTTGTTAACTCAGATTTATATTATAACAAACAAATTTATATTAAAAAATAAAAAAAAAATGTTTAAAAATATACATATTATTTGTACCGCGTATAATATAATATTATTATACTATAATAAACATCACGATGTCATGGAAAACATATTATACCGTGTTGTTTTAATATAAAATATAGATTTATAGACATAATAATATAATTATTACATAAATCATAAAATTATAAAAATAAAATAATACAAATCAACGTAATCACGCATCTTGTGAAGTATTCAAACACTAATCACTACCTAGTATTTTAATACTTTTTTTGTATTTCAAATATTTCTCAAATACTTTTTAAAAAGTGTATTTTAATTTTTAAATACTTTTAAAATACTCTCTTTTCGTACTTTATTCCAAAATACTAAATACCTTTTTTTTTCTTTTTACCGTTGCGTTTTAACGACCAATATTTTTGTTTAATATTTTACTGTTTTAAAATTTGTTCTTGAAATAATATTTTATAATGTTTATAAGATTTTGTCAAATATGCAGATGACACATAGCTAAAATTTATATCTACTTAGCTGAAGTTTAACTTGACCTGATTAAAATAAAATAGCTATGTAATGTCTGAAATTCTTGAACCAATTAAAAAATGTACTTATTTATTAATAATTTCATTTAAAAACGTATTAATAATTTTAAGAAAATAATTCGAGATAAATGTACAAAATATATTTCAATATACAAAAAAAAGTAGGTATTAAATATTTTGAGTACATTTAAAATGTATTTGTATTTATATTCAAATATTTTCGAAAGACAATATTTGAATATATACTTAAGATACAAATATGATACCAAGTAGGTATATAAATACATTTCCTGAATATGTTTTAAAAGTATTCTCAACAAGACTGCGCAATCATTAGATATATATTATCACTTCTTATCAACGCGTAACGTATGTCGTAGGTACCTATTAGTGTGGTAATATTATGTGGTCAAAATGCAACGTTATCAGTAAATATATAATATTCTTGTCGTATAAAGTGTTCTGAGTTTATAATTTTTTTCGACCGAAAAAAGTTAATAGTTATTTTATTTATTTCGCGTATATATGGGTATAAGGTTTCTCTGGGGAAATAGTTCTGACAGAATACATAAGTTGTGATGTATTTCAGTTGAGGGAAGTTTTGACAAGGGGTCGGACATTGTGATAGACAAGTGTGAAGACAAATGACCGGCCCGAAAAGGGGGAACTATGAGAAATTGGCTGGTTAAGTACGTATGACAGCCTATACAAATAGATTTTTTTTCGTCCTGAAAAAATATATACTTTCCCATTTGTTTTCATAACCACAGAGATATTTGTGTGCAAAACAATAAATATAAATATCATTTTTACATTTTCTAATATTATTACACGATCGGCCGACGTATGGAAATAGGAATATTATGATATTATATAATATTATATTAGTACGATTTTTGTTTTACTCACATTATTATAATATGTTTTACCGGAAAATCTTCTCTCTGTATTTTAATAATACCGTGTTATTTCATATTATCAATTACTACTATAACACGTGTTTTAAATAAAACAAACTCGCGGCTCGTGCGATATATTTTAATCTGAAATGAAATTAAAAAATAAAAATCCCACTCGTTTTTGTAAGCCTCATAATATACATATATTATAGCACATTATATTATTCACACGTCTTAAAATATAACAAACTGCAGCAGGTTGGTTCGGTCGGTATAAAGATGTCGAACATTAACCATTCCTAGCCGTGTCAAAACCTTATTACGGTTCGTATTAGCGTTCGCATAAAATAAATATTAACAATGCAACATAACATTCTAATATCTATTGGTTTTGCTGCTGTCACTTGCGATAATAAGAAGTGTTCCTCAGTGGGGAACAGGCAACAGGGCTAAAATTATTGTAAAAAACATAAACCAAACAAACTTTCTAACATTTGGCCGAAATATGAATTATCATTATTATTATTATACGATATTCAATATTGGTGATTAGAGGGGGAGCGGTCCTACAAATGTATAATTTTTCTAAAATTTAACTCATACGTTTTAGCGCTTAGCCGTAATAAATGGTATTACAATTTATAATACTAATATGTACGACGATAGCGTTGTAAACGTTTTATGGTCTGCGGTGTCAAAAGGGCTCTTAAGTTTAATATTAATAACGAGGACAATAATTGCAACAATGATCGTAATAACTGACGTTATAAATAATTTAACGTTCTACGGTCAAGTCAGGACGAGAAACGCGACATTATTACAGAAACGAAGGATGTAACTCAATTAAACATTATGCCGTCGGTCTTGCCGTCACGAATAAATATAATTAATTCAAAGGCTTTGTTTGTTATTTTTTCTCTTCTTTTCGTCTCTAATATCGATCTTGTTTACGACCTGCGGCCCAAATGCATGTACACCGCTAAAATAATGTGCCCATATTTTGCACCAAAATTTATATATTGTTTTGGGCCCCCACACGAGTTCTCTCTGCGGTGAGGCACTGCCAGTGTTCATTTTATGAAATTCAAATTAAATATAAATAATGAAATAACAATAATAATTTATATTGTAGAAATATTGCAATTACATATTATATATATATATAAATGATAATAAGGTATAATTCTGCACACCTCCTTTAAGTTGAACCTATGTTAGAGGTGTAATTCATAATATTAAGTTGTATGTACATTGATAAATATTTTGTATGATTTAATGATTAAAAAATTAAAGATTTGTATGAATAGTGAATTTTAAGAACAGCATAAGGCAGAAAATCTAATAAATACAAACTAATTGATAACGTGTATAATTAAATTAACTTAAGTATACTATGTTTATAGTGATCATAATTTCTAAAAAAATTAATATTAGTTTTTAAATCAATACATATTTTAATAGCTGTATTAAACGAACTTTTAAGATCAAACGACTTTTGGCATTTAGGCATAAATACATTAATATTTTTCTTATAACTTGTATTTAAGTTATGATTACATATTAAAATTAAATTTTTATGCTTATATATTAACAGTAACAAATATTTTTTAAATAATCTTTCAATATTAAATATTTTTAGTTCATTATAAATAGAAATCGTATTAGTACAACTAGGTGATATTAATATAAATCTAATTAATTTATTAAGTGTTATTTTTAGATTGTTCTAAAAAAAAAAAAACAAATAAAAATATAATATTACAGGGGATGTTTCATACTTTTCCGCCGTAACAAATTTGAGTTTTTAGATTTTGGTCGATACACCCGCTTATGTTAAAAGAAAAAAATACCGAATTTAATTAATATTAAAAATTATAACACAATCAGACTATATAATAACAGCTGAAATAAAAGATCGAAACCGTCAACTGTAGGAAACGTCTTGATCATAGTTCGGTCGCATGTAGCTGCAGGAACCAATGGTTTTGAAACTGAAGTGCTCCGCCTCGGAGCTTTAGGGTTCCGAGAACAAATCTAAATTCAATATTATTAGTCGCATTGCGTACGGTCACGATTTATTTTATCATTGTTTTTTTTTCTGTTCTAAATTGATATTTCTGTTTTTATGGCTTCTTAATATATCGTTTTAGCAACTATTAAGGACTATGTGAACAAAAAATGTTGAGAACCACTGTCATCTATCATATTAAAGGCCTATCTGATGTTTTTTATTTGCCAATTCACAGTTTTTAACCAATCGGCACCGAATTCGGTGGGCTCTCGAACGGATCGTATATGCTACTTTTCAATCCCAAAATGTTGGCATGCGCGTTTGTCTCGGCTCGTGAAAACCAAATTTTTTTTTTTTGAATATACATTTGTACGATTACTGTGTAATACTGCAGCTAGTATACTATAAAATATAGATGTTCAGTTTTGAAATTTCGATCGCAGTAGATAATATATTTATTATGTTTACAATATTTACGAACTGTGGTTGATACTTATATGCAATTCGTACTAGTTTACAGAACAAATAACACTATAGCGTTTATTATCGTAACTCACAATTTATTATTAATAAATAAACACTCTTAAAGACGATGACAGTATTACTGCACAATACTCGGATACGCTGCAGGAATCGGAACAAAATTTAATCCTGAACGTAAGAATCGATGTATACTTAATACACACACGACAAAAAAATATAAAGTTCCCAATATATACATTGCAGAATTATATTAGACGAAAGTATCGCACGACGTTTATGACTCGGAAAGTCGTTAAAGTACAATTTTCCGTTCCGTATGTATAAATAATGCATAGACATCTTCATAAAACGCGTAACGTATAATAATGTGTAAAGCTATCTGTGTGTATTGTATACATAAATAAACATATATATATATATATAAACTCCTGCGCGTGTTTTCGTGTTTTCTTTATAAGTAATTCACTCAAAACAATAATAGGTGTTGATGATAATCGACAGTAATCGTTCCACACTCAGCCATGTACATGTTTAAAAGTGTCAAAGTTTGACAAAAACCGATAGCAACAATAGATAATAATATAATATTTAAAAACAACAAGTGTAGTGTGGAGGTGTGGGCGGAAGTCGTACTAAAAATAAACAGAAACATAATATTATCATACATGTGTGTTAGTTAAAATGCACTCGTGCATTTGAATGCATATTTGAATCGAAAGAAAAAAATCAAAATAAGTATACTATTCCTGCAAGTAAACGTTGGATAGGTATAATACAAAAATAGTAAATGATATTGTATAGAGTAAAAAATAAAAGATTTGATATTTTGTTGAAAACTTGATGGAAATTCGTGGCAGTGCAAAAACAATGAGAGTGCATAATATTTTGACGTGTAAAATCTGTGTGAAATCTGTGACACCCACTATTATATTTTGTCGTCCGATGAAGGTAGGTAATAATATTCTCAATACCCGCCCACCCACGTGCATCTATTGTACCCAAATACAATCCGAAAAACCACTCGGCAGATTTACACGATAATATTTATTTTCAGTGTATAATGTACATAATATTATACACTATATAGAGATATAAAAAAAAAGTTGCACCGCGCCCTGCTTGCATCCCATCCAATAATAATATATAATATAACGACATCACTTGCAGGTAAAATGTCCATATTTGCATAACGAGACGCGCGGAGGAAACCATTTATATATATAAGTTGACTCAAAATGTATGTTACGGCCAATTTATTGATTCAAATTAGAGAAAAACATATGATACGTTTGATTTAGAAACATCTAAAACGATCTGTACATTTTATAATTTTTAAAATATTTTAAGAGGGTTTTGGGCGACGTTAAACTTTAGAAATTTATAAAAACTTTAAATATATCTCGAGCATAGAGTTTTGCATTAATTAATGTTGTTCGAATACTAAAATGTATTAAAAATATTTTTCATATTACGTTTGCAAAAAAGGTATAGGTTCCGTTTGAGTTTTTCAAGTTGGTCCCCTAAAATCCCTCTAATATATTCTAAAAATTTATAAAATATACAAATCATTTGAATGTTTCTAAATCAAAAAGCCTTTGTATTATACATTTTTTTATAATTTGAATATTTATGTTATAAAATTGCTGTAGGGGAGGGGTACTTTACAGTGCTAAGTACTAAGGTATAAAAAAAAATGCAATACCATTTTTTTTTTTTTATAATTAGACGATAATATTGATAATTACTATTACTGCATTGTACACTATAATATTTTAATTTATTTACAATTTTATACACAACTTATTTGGATTTTAACTTTGTGACAACGATTTAGGAAAAATATTAATAAGTATTAATTTACTGTTAGTTATAATGTGTGTTATTCTATAACCTGTAATAAATACTGTACTACAGTACTATATAAAATATCTGTGAGCTTTGAGTATTGCAACATGTAAACAATAATTTTCTACAATGCGTGCAATATTAAAAGAAAAATAGGTTTAAAACAATAATTTTCTCAACCAATTATTTTATTTTTATTTTTTTCATTTTGTTTTACGTAATATTATTTAATAAATGCGATTCATAAAATAAAATATGAGCGTAATTTATTAAATTAATGTTGTTTTAAATAATTGTTTTAGTAATGCAATAGTAGTTCAGATGTTTACACCCAATTAAAATCATACTCAATATTTTTTAGTGTAATCCGCGTTGTGCAATTAAATTTACTTATAGTGAGATTTGACCATTCTTTAATATTGAGCGTGTAACAAATTTAAAATGAATTATGAATATCAATGATATTATCCGAGTTATTGATAAAATATTTTATTGAAGTGGGTAGGACATTTGTCAATATATACAATGTACTAAGTGTATAACTGGTTTGGCCAACCCCGTCCATTATACAGTTCTTGTCGACCACCGATAGATATAATGATGTTATTTATAAGTTTTAGGTGGTTACCTGTTGTAACGATATCAAGTGTTACAAACGTGCAGTAAACGCTGGGAATGAATTAAACTCGAAGAGTGAAATCGAAAAAAATCGGGTGGCCACGGCAGATATATAATAATGCTGTGCATAATATATTATTATTTATTATTATCATATTACTAGCACCCGCGGCCATATAAACTGACGTATATACAGGGTGATTCAAAATTTATCCAAGCATGCTCACACCATTTTTATGCAGATTTTTGAAATTTTAAAATATGTATACTTAAAGGTTATATTTATTATATTCAAATTCTTAAGGATTTTCGTACTACTTGAGGTGTCCAGTGAAGATACAATAACTTTTTTTTTCAAATAAGAACCTCCCTTGCTTTTTACTGTATATTATTTAGCGGATCATTTTTCTGAAAATATTTACGTATCGAAATTAAAATTAAAATAAATGGTTTTCAAGTTAACCTAACCGTGGTAATAGGTTCGGAAGATGTGGGAATCGTGGTGATTTGAAATTTTTACTAATTTATATTAATCCATCTAAAGATTTATAATTTGTAAAAATGGTCCAAAATATATAATAAATACAAGATCTAATGTTACGTCTGTTTTATATTTTTGTAAAACCATTTTTAAGGACTATATATCGTTATCCTACTAGTATAAACATTTTAATAGATAACTGAAAAACTATTCGTTCAAATTTTGAATTAGGCATATACTTAAATTTTTTTAAAAAAATGTATCCACTGATTAATTTGTGTTTAAAGATAAGGGTATTGTCAATTGAAAAACAAAGTAAAAATAATACAAATGACAAAAGTAGTACAATAAATCTCAAGAATTTGAAGATATGATATCTAAGTAGATTACTTTTGAGTAGATATACTTAAAAATGCCAAAAATCGGAGTTCGAATAAAATATTTATTGTCGAAAGAAAACATAAGGGCGACCGTGCTCGATGAATCGCCCTGTATTCTGTATACGCGCTGGCTTTATAATTACGTAAAATTATAAGCCTATAGCTATATACATTATCTATGTAAATATAATATACTTTTCATCCCTCTTCGTCATGTAGGGTTTTTAGTTATTTTTTTCATCTCCTCTTGCGTGCGTATATAAATACCTGCTGCACCGCAACACCGGTACGCGAACGATGCGAGGGTGCATCTGCTGCAAGAGAGGGGTGCAGCGGTGCATTGCGTATGAAATATACGGGAAAGATCGTAAAAAAATGGCGCGATGCGTCTGTTTATTAAAGAAATAACGCGCTGTCTCCTGCCTAACAACAATATTACACACGCGCGCGCACACACACACACACACACACACACTCAATATAAAGCGCATCTCGGTTAATGGGATTAAAAACCAGCGACAACAACCGTGTACATCGTCGTCGTCGTCGTCGTCGTCGTCGTGTTTATACGCACGTGTCTATATATATATTTGGCGTTCGTGTAGATAATAATAATAATAATAATCGGATCGGGGGCGGTAGGCGGGGACGGCGGCAGTGGGGTCGTTAAAATATATCACGAGGATACGACGGATGGACGGCGGACGACCAGATATATACAGATATATAATATAGACTGCCGGAGGGTTGGCCCGCGGGGGATGACGACGACGACCGGAGGGGGATGGGCACGCCACCGGCAGGATATATCCTGCTCACACACACACACACCGACTGACATCGCGATGGTGTAGCGAGTGTTTATATATATATATATATATACACGGCCGCCCGGGGAGATTCCGATCAATATAATACGAACGCACAACCCGGACTGTGCGAAGACCCGAGCAAAAATGGCGGCGTTGTAACAGCCACTGTACACGAGCGGTTCGGCGGGGGCGCGAAACGCGCGACGGTTTTTACAAAAAGCTCATGCCGCGCCTCTATACACACACACACACACACACACACACATATATATATATATATATATATATATATATATATATATATATAGAGAGAGAGAGAGAGAGAGAGGGGAGGAGAGAGAGCGAGAGAAAGAAACAGGAGGTACCTACCCCCACGCAACTATCCGAGCTCGCGGTTACCGCGAAACACGCCGACCCCCATAATCTCGAACACGTGTATTTAATACACACACACACACCCCGTCGTACTCATATATATATAAAATATTATGTTTATAAAAAATGTATTTTTCCGATCATCGCGCACATAATAATATTATTATTATGTACCTCTCTACCTATACACACGTATCCCCTCCCCCGCAAAAACTACCCTGTACGTAAAAACATTTCGTTTGTTTTTCGCAACCTGCAGCTCCACGCGTGATTTCCCGCCGCCGTGACTTTATTATAAATCGCGTAAATAATATTATAATAATATTATAAATCGCCCATATTATAAGTATAGGTAGATATCTCTACCCGTTTTATCACACGACATTGATTTGATATTATTGAGGGTTGTGAACTCGTAAAAAACGCCTTGTTTTTGCCGTCTTCCTCATACGGAGTTTGAATTACAAAAGAACAGTACTAATATGAATTCAATTCTAAAACTTTTATTGCTTTTTTCAATATTTTTAATAATTATTTCGGTCCATCAAAACATTTTACAAGCACAATTCAATTTTAATTATTGCGTCTTATATATAAATTAATAATTATAATATCTCGAATTTAAGACATTTTACACTGGATAGATTTTCATATTTTATAAATATTATTATGGTTCTTTAGCATACGTCTTTTAATGCGTTTTATATGGTCATTATCGAAGTTTTTTGAGTAAATTTATATTCAAGCTTTTTAATGCATTCAATTCACAACCCTAAATGTATTATTGTCGTTATTACCCAAGTATATGCGAAAACTAACCAAAAGATTGTCGTGCTGCGATTACCACGACAGTAAAATTTTAAATTTATTTAAATCTTCTGCCACAGATAAGTAACCACGGGTACCACGGGTTAGGTTCGAGTTTGGTTTTGCCGTCGGAAATCCATCTCATCGTCGGGTGGCTGACCATAAAACATTTTTAAACTCACCTCACTGTTTTGCTGTATAATATATAATTATTAAGGCTGGGATTTTAATGCACTTTGCATTATATTCCAAAGCTAGCTACGCGATGCTCGTTTTATAACATATAAGTTTAATGTATTTTTGAATCAGAATTAGAAGTCTTTATTTTGCATTTTGTGACAATTTTAAATTTAAAGGTCATTTTTTTTAAGAATTTTTGAGCATTTTTGAAGTTTTCGAATCCAAAATTTGAATTTGAAACTGTATTTTAAGATTTTTATATGGGTTTTATATAAATTTAACAAATTATAGGGTAGGTTTTCGGATTCAATTATTGAAAATAATTTTAAACTGTAATGAAATAATTGTTTTTTTATATTAAAGAAATCCAAATTGATCAATTATGTCTGTAGAGCTCTTTTACAGTCTTTTAAAAGTTATTTGATAATTTATCAATTATCATTTACACCAAAATTATTAAGAACGAAAAATATGTTTTAGTGCATTATTTAGAATTTTTAGGAAATAAAAACATATTTTTTTTTTTTTTTAGGGCATTTAAGTCCCAACCCATTTGCATTTATTCAATGCAGCTAGCTTGTCGTCCGCGGGCGAGTGGTTTTCTTGTTTCACGCGCACAAACTCCAATATGACGCGCAACCACGTATACCGCGCATAACGCGGCTTTCGCAATGTGTACATAATATTATAATAGGCGTCACCCACACGGTTTGACAATAAATCATTAAGAGACGCACCGCCGCGGCGGATTCGTGCAGTATCGCGCCCGCACCGACTTTACCGCCGCGCGGGAAGAATTGTTGTGTGGGTGTGCGGGTGTGCGGGTGGTGGAGAGGTCGCAGCGATATACGGCGGGATATAAAATAAAAAAAAAAAAGAAGAAAAATATTACTACAGTTTTTCATTGTTAATATATCAAAACGAATTATCGTTTCAACGTATTATAAATTATATAATCGTATACATAATATTATGCAGAAATATTTCTGGTCGACCCATCGATCGGTTTGCATCGCTCCGGTTAATATGTATATATGTATTGTGTTTGTATATATACGCATATACATATATTATTATGTTTATAGTACATACACAAATATTGAAATATGTAACTGTTATTGTATTGTATATAGAGTGTGGTCAAAGTGGAAGAAACGATCCCGAATCTTCTTTTTTTTTTGTAGCATTATAATTTTATTAGTAATTTTGTATTTTAACTGTTTCATATTGTCATTTGTTTTCCATAATAAAAGCATCTCTACTCGAAAAAGATTATAATTTTAACAATATTAATAATTATATACCTATACATAGACTTAAGTTTATAGGTACACAATACACATTCATATTTATTAACTTATTATGCTCGCTAATCGCTAAATAGCCTACGCCGTTTTATCCATTCTTAAAAGTAATATTTGTCTTGAATCTAGATGATTATTGCAATATATAATATAAATAATTACGGTAAGCGATAAAATTTTAAAAAGATGATCTAAATAATACTATTAGATAATTTATAAAAGAGAAATAGGTAGCAAATTATACGATATTAATAATAAATTGAAATTGAAATGGCGTATGCAATGGTGTTTTATGTTTAGTTACATAATTTGAGTAATATTATAGCAGAATTAATACATTAAGCAATTACAATAAAATTACAAACACATTTAAATACATAATTAATAATAATATCTAACACAAATATATCATAAAGGTTAATTAGATAGGTATTAATATCGGCGATAAAATCATTAATATTTCTTTTTTAAATAATTACATTATTTTTATGTTGGATTAAACATAATCAAACGTATCATACATTTCACAACATAAAATATATTATGTAATTTACAATATAATATTATTATGATTTACCTTATCCTCGTTTAATCTATGTTTAAAAACAAAAATTACGTTAACTATATCATACAATTTTTAATAATTTATAGGTAATTATGAGTGAAAAAAAAAAATAAAAATACAGTAAATTGAATTCTCTAGATTATGCCAAACGCTAGAATGGAAATATTATGTGCAAATACGTCCTCTTAGATCTCTAGGGTGCTGATTTTGGTAAACAAATACAGTAAAACATCCATATACCGAACCTCCATTTAACGATATTTTCTGTTAAATCTGTAAATTTATCTTTGAATAATGAATCTGGTGTTTCTATACAACGAATAAACTATATGTCAATAACAAACCCACTTTTGTAAATGTTGTCAAATATTGTTCTAAATTATCTACAATCTTATTGTATCCAATAAAGATAAGACATTGATGGTAGGTAGGCAAGCAATTAATTTAAATTGCATTTAATTTTTACTGCAGTGTTGCGTGCTGCAATTCCAATATTGACGTAAACGTAATTCGTACGCTGAAACTATACTTATGAAAAAATGTTGAAACGTAAATGTCTATATCAACTGTCGATATATTTTAAATTTTAAATGAACTCGATAAAGGTATCAAAAACAAGATGTTGCCGAAAAATATGGTAATCCGACAGGTTCTTTTTCGATCATATATTGAAAAATCGTGAAAACATTGCATAGGTAATAATATAATAAACTATTTATGGGCATGCAATGTTGAGACTATATAACTTTCTCACTCGACTTACCCGCTCATCGCTGTACTATAATTTTGTGGGGTTATTTTTGTTGAAATTATATAGGTATCTACATACAGGGGCGGATTGGGGAGAGATTTCGGCCCGGGAAAATACAAAAGTACCGGCCTACATATACTAATTTACTAAAATGTTGAATTTTAGCCAACAATTATTATTATTGTTTTAACTTGATTACAAATATTTTTTCCTATTTGGTAAGAAATGCGTTTTGTAAACGTTATTAGTACATATACATTGAAAGAAAAAAATTTTTAGCAGCTCATAACAACATATTTACATAAGTACCTATAAAAAAATAAAAGTGAATTATTTAAATTGTTTAATGTGCATGTCACATTTTTTTTTGTATTTAATAAGAAAGTTTATTCAATAAAAATATGGTGCTTTTAGACTTAAGTATTTTAATAATTTCATCATTGCCTATTTCGTTTAAAACATATTTTTTATTCTAAAGCATAAAATCTTTTAGTTCACTTTCACTTGATGTACTACAAAGTCTAGTTTTGATACATTTTACAAAAAGAACCACTCAAAAAAATAATAATTTCAGTGCACACCACACAATTTATTTTTAATTAATTTTTTTTTTGCAATAAAAACATAATACTAATTTAAAGTTATATTTAGTTAAAGATGCGGCTCACCGGGAAAACTCCCGAATTCTTAGAGGCCCAAACCACCCCTAAATACATATTAATCGTCACACAAACTATATGTAGGCACAACATTGAAATATACATACTTAGAAATATTATTACATTGAAATATTATTATATTTATTTTTGTTTATATTTTATTTATCATTTCAAACCCAATAACGAATAAATACAAATTTACAGGTGGGTTGGCGGCGTACAAAAGTCTTCCGTACACCACTCACGACAGCATTCTGACAGAAAAAAGGAAACAAAGAAGAATACGGACTACTTTTACTTCGGCACAGCTGAAGGAATTGGAAAGAGCTTTTCAGGAAACACATTATCCTGATATATACACCAGAGAGGAGATCGCCAAACACATAGAGCTTACAGAAGCCAGAGTTCAGGTACGTTTCGTTCAATATAAAATGATGGATGTTTGTTATTAGATTCACAACAATAATAACGTCCTATTATACTGACGTATTCATATGATAAGTAATAACATTATTATTCCGAAATATTTCTCAATGCCGTAGTAATATATATATATATATATAATAATAATGTTGATAAAATAAAACGATAAAGACTTCAATATAATAATAAATTACTTATTGTATTATATAATATTACTATAAAACATATCATATATTAATGCTGGAGCATGCTTACATTTTTTAAACGAATTGTCTACATCTTTACAGAACACTAAAATAAATTACGCCAATTATTCATTAAGCGTTAGTGTTTCTCAAACTATGGGTCGCGAGAGAAATTTATGTTTGTTAAGTTACGTAAAATATAAAGTTTTATAAATTCCAAAAATTACGTCTCATTCCTATAATTAAGTTTGTTTGAACGATGGTTATTGTCGGTACGTCGATATCGCAATACGATGACTGAATATTCTCGATCTTCCATACCAATCAGTTTTTCCTATTACAGCGACCCACTCCGCAAATAAATATAGGTCAGAGTACCTACTTTTTATAATTAATTTTTTAGAACCTTGTGGGTCACGATAGATTTTCTGCGGTAAATTTGGGTCGCAATGCTAAGAAGATTGAGAAACACAACATTAAACTTTCGCCTATTTTATAAGCATTAATAATATATTAATAATTTAAATCCTATGCTCCTACGAAACTAAATACTTAAAATATTGTTACATTTTCTAATAATAAATTATTTTTGTTTGAAATACACGAATGGTTCAGTGAATTAATTAAATTAAAAAAATTCTATTACCTAATTAATTAATTTTTCTTTGATACAAAATATTTTATAAGGTTGTAAACTGTTTTCAAAAAGATCTCGTTTGTTTTTTTTTTTTTTTGTTGAGTTTTCATAATTAATAATAATGTGCATATTAAATCAATTATCCTAAGTTTCTTCATATCTCAATTATTTTCTGCATCGTAAGTTTAATGTTCCATAGAGACGCCACGAGAAAATTGATAAGTTGCGGGGCATGCGGTTAAAACTTATAATAATAATTGTATCTCCTCTCACTCTTGAAATCATGGCGGCACGTGTACATAATTTACTAATTTTATTAATTATTAACAAGTTCATAACTTTCATAACATCGTTCTAAAGTATCCACATATTTTTTTATTTTTTTTTTGAAAATTAAACTAGATAAGTATTTTGATTAAATATACTGAAGGGTTTGTTAAATTTAATCTATTCTAGTCTGCTATATTATATTTTTAAAGAATCTTTAGAAAGAAAAAATAACAATTTAAAATGCAATAAAGAATAAAGAAACGTTAACTGCACTTGGCTACGAATTATTTAAGTTTATTCTAATATAAACATTGTATTAGATACTAGACAAAATATATTACTTCTCAGGCTTGAGAGGATGTCAGAAAACCATTTGTTTCGTGTCTCTGCCAATCACTCATAATATAGACAATACTTAGGCCATTCATACAAAATCGTTTTTTATGGCTTTTAAATACCTATACCTAATCTTAGACAATTCTGAGTAATTTGCCTATGTGTTGTTGTGCGTAGGCCAGAGAGATAAAACAAAATATAGTGCACTTAATAAATTATTAATTATCAATTTTATATTTTGATTAGCTATTAATTATTGATTTACATTTGTTATAATATCACCGAGTTGCCAAAAATCTTAAAAAAAATTACAATATAATAACCATCCGTTATTCAAATTATAAATTTATATCTTTCATGAATTGTAAACCTATCAATAATTTACTCATTGTATCATAATATTCATAATTTAACCTAAGCGAAACTATTATATATTTTGTTTAAAAACAAATTATTTGTAGAAGTCAGAACCCAACTAATAAATACTTCACTTTTGCGTTAACTTTATTTAAGTATACTCAGAATTTGAAAAATTTCCTAATTTATATAATGTCTAAGAAATACTACAGACGTTAAAATATCTTATGAGTTATAATGTTTTCGTAGATTGATTAAATCATTAGTGTATTATATTTTGTATTATAATGTCATAGGGATACAGGCACGTTATACGTACACCTGAATTGATTAATTAATTAAATTAATTAGTTGTTAAATCGTTATGCGATCTTTCGCTTTTCGGCAGAACAATTATTCAACTTGCCATAGTCGAGCTTAAATATTAAAAACCATATACACAATAATCTTGTGAAACCACAACGTCTTTACAAAGTCATATCGTACAACGAATTTATAAATATTTGTGAAATACATCAAAGTGCACAACTCTGTTGTATATTTAACAATATTTTAGTTTCCGATCATTTGGAGGTCCACAGGATCGTTAACACTTAAAAATAAATTGGTTATCACATATTTAATCAATTAAATTATTTTCAACCGTAAGTCATCGGTCTAAAACCACTCCAGTTCATCATTCCATAGTCGATTGATCGCATTTTCTTTAAGTTTCTTAAAAGTTTTGGCTCTTGCGCGTCGTTTTTAATTCGTCCTATGTATGATAATAGAGTTGCAAAGGCTCCCTGCGGTTATCTTTCTTTATTCAGTACCATCATGCCTATTCCATAATTATATCTTGCAACTCTTCTACAAGGTGCAGTGGCGTGCATAAGGATTATTTTCACGATTTGTTAATTCACCACTAGTCAAGAATAGCCATAACTATAATGTAGGCATTTTTTAAGGAGCTGGGTGGTTATAATTATGATTTAGAAAATACAAATAGAGATTGTGTCATTTTATTTTATAAATATTTAATATTATATTATAATTATTATGTAAAATAAATATATAAGTAAGAAAATATTATTTAAGTTTTTAATTACGAATAATAATTATTATTACAAAATACAAGCTTATCAATTTAAATCGTATTATAATTTAGTCAACTTAACCTAATTTTAAATAATAAGATTATACACTAATAAATAATATTTATACCATACAGATTTGCCAACGACATTAAAAAAAAATAAATATATCGTGTGAACACCAATTTAGGTAACACTAAATTTCTCGGCCGGATTATGTTGGAATAAATCAAATTTTTTTTTACAAGTTAGTGGTATATAAATATACATTTTCAGATAAATTTCAAATTTTTAACCCTCTCGGTACGCGCATGCGCAATGCAACTTATTTTTTTTAAATAGTAACCGGTATTTTTGATACCAAATCGGATAGACTGAATTTTTTTATGTCATTTTAATCAATTAACCATGGCTCTAAAACCAAAATTGACTGAATGAGAGCCATTTAAATTTTAATAAATAATACATTTTTATAATTCATTATAAAATGCATAAAACAATTTATAATTATTTATTATTGGTTACTTTTGGAATATTTTTACGTATTTTTTTTATACGTGTTATAAACAAAATTAACATCATATAGATAAAAAATTATTTAATTAAAATTGATTACTTCAAACTTTGGCTTACATTAGGTTGAATCCACGATCTTCGGTTAGACATGTTGGTAGAGAAGTTGGAATCTCGTTCGGCCTTGTACATAAAATTTAAAAAGAAAACATAAAATGCATCCTTACAAACCTGACTTGTTTAACATTTACGACCTGCAGATCCAGAAAGAAGGTTAAATTTCATTGCTTGATTACTCGTTCAAATCGATACACAACCATTATTTTTAAATCAGATATTATGGACTGATGAATCTAAATTCACGAACAATGGAGTTATTAATAAGCAAAACAATCGTATGTGGTCAGATGTCAATCCCCATTGGGTAGTGGTTTGGTGTGGACTTATTGATGGAAAATTGTTAGGTCCGTATTTCTATGCAGAAAACTTAACTGCAAGGCGATATTTAGCATTTTTAACAAATGTTTTACCATTGTTGTTAGAAAATTATAAATATTCAAAAAGTAACCATTAATTAATAATTATGAATGGTTTTATGCATTTTATAATGCATTTTATAATTGTAAAAATGTATTATTTATTAAAATTTAAAGGGCTCTCATTCAGTCAATTTTGGTTTTAGAGCCATGGTTAATTGGTTAAAATGACATAAAAAAATTCAGTCTATCCGAATTTGGTATCAATAACACCGGTTACTATTTAAAAAAAATAAGTTGTATTGCGCATGGGCGTACAGAGAAGGTTAAAAATTTGAAATTTATCTAAGAATAGGTATTTATATACCACTAGCTTGTAAAAAAAAAATTCGATTTATTCCAACATAATCCGGCTGAGAAATTCAGTGTTCCCTAAATTGGTAAACACACGATATATTGACATTCATGTCCCAATTTACCCACTTTTATGGTACATGAAAATTTAAAATAGTACCAAGTAAATATTATAAAATGTATGCTATATTTACATAATATTATAAATTGTTATATATATATATATTTTTTTTTTTTAAATAACCATAAAACACGTGATCAATATTAACCAGGTTTTTAATCCAAAAAAAAAAAAATAATAAAAGAATTAAAACCATTGATCACAAAAAATCGTTTCGGTTAGAATGCAATATATGCATGCAATGTTCTAATTAAAAACTATTACGCCACTGAAAGGGTGTTTCTGGGCATGTCCGACCGTTTTCCATCGTCATTGCTCCAATCGCATCCAAAAATGTATGTTTTTCTTTTAGGTAACGATTCCGAATAAGTATACCATCCGCAGACACTTCCAAGTGCGTTTTATTTCCTATGGGGGTTGTTGGATCGATCTCGTTCTTTCAAAGATACATACTGCTAGTAGTCCTGCTAAGAATAATACTTAACAAGTACCTACTTTTTTGTGTGCATAAAAATATTTGTACGTTTATCACAAATGTACAGTTAAAATTATTAAAATATATTTAAATGGAATAATTAATAATTACATTTTTTATCGATTCAAGAATTTCAGATGTCATATACCTATTATATTTTAGTTAGGTCAAGCTATTGTAGTGTTGTGTTATCTACGTATTTAACGAAATCTTATACATTTTTAGAAACATTATAAAATATTATTTTGAGAATAATTTTCATAATAATATATTACGTATGGTCGGAGTATCCATTTGTTTTAAAAAAAAATATTATAGTGTACACCTCTAAATATATGCTAATCAATTAGAAATTTAAACTTTTGGGTACGCAAATCTTTTATATTTTTGCATCCCCTTCTATTCTTTTCCAATTCAAGCCCTGTCTATTACGGTATTACCACACAGTTATTATTAGGTTACGGATTTTCGCGATGCATTTGCATTTTTCTATTTTTTTTTTTTTCTGAACGGTATAATAATCATAGTGCTGCCCGACACAACAATTTTAGCTCGCTACCCAAAAACCAAGAAATTGTAGGTGGTTCGAATTCGCCTGGAGTGCATCGTACTCGGCGCCACTCGGCCGGCGGGCGGGACGGCGCGAAGGTGGTGGGTGGAGGGTGGTGGGTGGCCGGCCGGCGACCGGCGGAAACGGAAGTTTTCCCACACTCTCAAAAACACAGACATGACAGCAGACGGGGCACGAATGCGACAGACATTACGGCGGCATTGTTATAGGTACACTGTCTGCCATCGTGTTCGTCTGTCGCGCCGTCATAATAATAACGATAAAAATCTCGACGGCCGTAAACGGTAGCGAAACATTAAAACATTATTCGCGCGGACGACGGCCGTGTCTAATGAAAATATTGATGTGTGCGCGATTCGCGAGCGCCGTGCCGAATCACAACAACTCGCGAGCGTGATAATCGGAGGCCCGGGCGGCGGCGCCGCCGTCGTTCGACGTCCGGCCGAGAGGAAAACGAGTCGCCGCGGTTCCCCGGCGCGTGCACGTCTCTATTATCGTCGCGACCGTCGTCCCTCCCCGCCCGACCGACCGACCGACCGACCGTCGGCACTTCGGCACCGTACGATAAAACTGCCGTTGGCTAAACGTCCGCGAAATGAGATACTCTTGTGCGCGCGATTTATTTATTTTTTTTTCGGTCCGACACACGTCGGCCACTTGACGACGACACGCGCGACCGGAACCCCCTAATTATTTGTCGTCCGGTTTGTCGCCGCCGCCGCCGCCGCCGTTCTATACGATATTGTTCGCCAGCCATTATTCATACGGGAACGCACGCGGGCGATCGGATATTGTTATTACAACAATAATAATAACAATGTAATAAAATATGATATTACGGTACCGTCGTTTTTTTTTTTCCCCGACATCGCGCGCGACAACGATGTAGTGTCTTGTTTGCCGTCACGTCGTAGTAGTTATGGGGTGGTCATCGTTTCCGCCGAAAATTTCATTTCCGTTTCCACCTGCCTGCGTTTCAATTATAGTTTGAGAACCGTTTACGCTTTAGAGTTACCCAGAGGCCGTCACGAAGAGAGGCCGTTCTCATTAACCCCCAAAAATTGTTCGACTTGATTTTCAAATTGAAGTTCAAAAATTTCGATTCCGATTGAGTGTATTCGAATTAAACGTATGTTACAATATAATGCATATGTATGCCAAATATTTTTGACAATTCTATAAACCATTATATATTTAATATTTTGAATGGTTGTCGCATAAGTTTTGTTTTTGTATTTTTCTATTGCGTTTGATGAAGGAATTAATGAATGGTTTTTTTTTATATATCATCTAATAGGTTTTTCAGATTTTGCATGCTTAAGACCTGAGTTGCAATTGTTTATTTGAATGTAAACATCGGTTTGAACCTTCGGAATTAAAATTTTTCAGTCATACACTGGTAGTACTATTATAGGTCAACTAGGGGTTCTCAAATTTCAACTCAATAATAGAAATAGATTTGGCGGAAACGAAAATCGAACATTTTTCGTTTTGGCGGAAACCACTGTAGTTATATTGTAATGTCGTGAACGTATTAAACATTAATTAGAAATTCACAACAACAAAAACAGACCAGTTAAACAAAACAATTTTAGTTTCATAAAGCTGCAGTTTTTATTATAAAACAAACTCAAGTATATTATTATATATTAAGCAATTTTAATTTTATATTTCTGGATTGTGATTTAGGTAGCATGTTGTATTATCATGATATTGAAATTAGATCACTATCGATGTCGTTTTTTTAACGGCTTCAATATAATCTTTATATTGTATAGTAAATATATAAACAAGTCAGGAAATCTCATTTTGCGAAAATCCTAAATCACCGGTTTCTAAACGTAATTTATAATACAACGCATAATAAACTATGATTCCATAGCATGGAACACCTATATACTATAATATATATATTATATTTACATTATACAATTCAAAAAGATAAACTTTATATTTCGGTACCTATTTTTTAATATTGGCCAGTATAAATTTATAAAATCTTAATACAAATAATTGTAACTATGCACTGATGTAACCGACGGACGGACGGGCACAACGACAACGTTGATAAGTGTATGAGCGATGTTCGAAACGTAATTTTAAAAACCCAAAATGAATGTATGTTTGTAGCTTATGCGCTCGAAAATGACTCTGCCGATATTTTGACGAACGTTTCAGAGATTATTCTTAGAAATATCAGAAAAGTGTATACAGAGTTTTAACTACGTTTGAAAATATACCAAGCGTGCTCTATTATTATCTACAATCAGACACGAGCGAATCGATCCGTCTCGGTCGAATCTGTTCACAAATCGATAGGCACACCGAAATCCATTTACTCGTGAACTGAACTATACACTAAAACAGTAAAACCGAAATACACAGACACTTAGTGCAGTAATTCGTTTATTTTTAATGAAAATATAATATAATAAATGTAGAAATAAAAGTGAACAGAGTTCGGCACTAGAAGATTAAAACAATGAAAAAAAATTGTCACCACCTCGAAATCAGCTGCCTGGGACAAAATATACGGCTATTTTATCATCACAATTCATAACTATCACTTGTGTATAAAAAAAATTAGCTTTTTCTTCACGACAAAACATTTTTTCCTGAAATTTGACTTAAGCTCTTTTTTCCTGACATCAAACATATATTATTATGATGTAAGACGTACTTGTGCGCGTACAGTTGGAAATGGCCACATTATTTTAAAATAGTCGTTGAATTCCGGTTAAGTGAATATTAATCATAGAAAATATTTTATAGTGTATTCATTTTTATAAAACTGCGGCGTGGAGATCATCATCGTTCATTTTTAACACTTATAATGGTCTCAGTAGCCCAGCATGTTCAGCTAAACTGTCACCGATATATTATTATATGCTTCACGGGGGTCCGTTTAAACACCGACAACTTAATTCATATAATGCATAAATGGTCGTTTCGTCCCCATCCCTATATCGTATGATGATGGTTTATGACAACTGCAGCAGTAGGTACACTCAGAAGTGTATTATATTCTCATTTTTATTTATAATTCTTCATTAATAATAATTCTGTGTTGATCCGAAACATAAATACGTTAATACATTATAATACGACTGTTTAAATATTCAAAAGAAAACAATTTATGTTTCGAAATCAAAATCGAAATAAAAGTTCACGCACCGATGCATGTGTCATACTATATATAGGTCAGAGCCGTTTTCAGGGGGTGCCAAGAGGGAAAAAAATTAGGGGCAGTGAATTTTGGGGACTGATATAATAATAATAATAATAATAATACAAACAATAAAATTATTACTGCGTGGTTATCATTTTTATTAACAATTATACCAAGTGACGAGCTGCCTAATGCTGTCACCCTTATATTAATGTACTCTCCGATAAAAAATTCTATTCACAAAATTAAAATTTAAAAATGTAATTAATTTTCTTATACAATATTATGTTTGATTACTATTTCTTATATTGAATATTATTAAAATGTATTTACCAATATAAACATCATCCACACTACAGTAATAATAATAATAATAATAATCTATTCGCGCTGTAATTTTATAGGCATAAGAAATAATTATCAAATAAAACATTGGATAAGAAAATAAATATATATTTTAATGAATAATAATTTATACTTTCAACTTTTAATCTTACAATAATATGTGCTCGGACTTTTTGTTGTATAACGGTAAAAAACGAGTTCAGATTTTTTTCAAAATAGACTTTTTGTTCCCAAATCATTTGACCGATTGCCATATTATGTATATCGTATATGCGAATCATAGGCGTGCACACGGGTGTGCTGCATGTGCAACATTTTTGGGCCGATTGATTGTGGCCTGTGGGCCATGACGGTGTGCAATTCATTGTTTTAATATAACAAATAGATAAAATGGATCTGAACCAATTCGTCCATTAGATAATTAATAATTTGTACAGTTGTACCTAGTTTACAACAAATGGGTAGTCAAAATCACAAATTATATTGTTTTATAGCCACTCCGGTAATAACAACTGAAATATCCCATCTGACGTGTAACACACAATTAATAGTTTTGGATGTTAAAAAAATGTAGTATTTGGACGATTATAAAAAAAAAAAAAAAAAAATGGTCCACTTTATTCTGTATGTGTTGCATCTGCGATTAAAGTCTGTGAACAGCGTTTGTGATGCGAGTTATTATAATATTTAATTACAATAGAACTTCTATTACGTTACAGCTTTTCGTCAAATGAAAATTGATAATTTTATCAAAAAAAATACTATAAATTTTTGTCAAATATGCGCATATGTTCCTATGTAATCAATAAAAATAAATTTTAAATAACGTAATTTAAACGCATATACCAATGGAACGTGTATGTTTTTTTTTTTTTTTTGTGTGTGTGATATGCATGATTATATTAATATATACGTACAATGTACTTATGAAAACAATTTCCAATATCCGAACATTCGCGTATCCCGAATCAGGCGCGATCATAATTAGTTCGAACGATCGAGGTATTATATTATATTTATCGTATATAAAATATCGATTTTTTCGACGCGTCGCATAGTGCGGGCGCATAACGGGATAATGGTTACGCGACGGAAATGCAAAATCAATCGTACCAAACGGGGGCAAAACAACCAAACAACCAAACAAACACACACACACACACACACACGTCGGCGCATAACGTTATAACACGTATTATCAAATGCATGCATAATATTTTATGCTTTGGGCACAATGCGCGCGCGCACCGGTGACGGCCGTAATGAAGGGACAATGTCGCGTTGATTTATTGTAAACGCCGCCGCCGCCGCCGCCGCGCGAATCTGGCGCCATAATCCCTGCGCGTGTATATTTGTACGGGGCACGTCTCGTCGCCGTCCGCCGGTGGGGCGAATTCGGATATTCTGTTTGCTCAGTTGCGCGCAAAAGTTCCCGGACCCCCGGCAAGTGTCGGGGGGGGGAAAAAAAAAAAAACAAAACAATGTCAATAACGACAACGCTGACGTTATTAACATGTGTTAAATAAGTATTTAGCCTTCTGTCGAATAGCCGCGGCCCCGCTTACGTGTGCGTATGTATATGTAACGTACAATATTATTATCGTGTTTTACAGTTGCAGCCGGGCGCACCGGGCACGACAATAAACGTTATTAAACGCGCGGGGCGTGGGCATAATAATAATAATGTCATTGTATTATTATTATTATTATACACCCGTATACAATACTTAATATTATTGAAGTGCGACGAGTCTGCGCCGCCGTCTGCTAATCGTTTGGCCGGCCGCGACCGGCTAGGACTGTATGCCGTACGTATAACCGGAGACCTGCTCCACGATCCGCGCACGACGATATGGTCGAGGTCCTGCTGCAGGCTGCACCTATATACATGCATAATATATGTATATATATATATATATAATATTTCCATATTATGTACATACAAACCGTGACGTCATTGTTGCCGGTTTAATGAACCGTACACTCGCGGGGACGGCTATATTTAACGCGCTCGAGAGTCGCGGCGCACGAGGTAATCATGACACCGTCGTACCTAGCAAAAAGGGTTCGGTTGTCGTGTCTGTTACATTATATTATTGCTGAACAATACACGCGATATGTTGTATTCGCCTCGTCCGCCGCCTTTGTGCAACGCCAGAGTGCCCACGACAGCAGGGGTGTCCGAACTTTTTGGGGAGTGACCGTCTATCGACTGATCCACGTTGAGTAACTACGAGTCATTGCGGGGGCAACTTTGAGTTTTTCGCCGTACGTTTCGCTAAACTAGAATTTTGCCGATAACGAGAGACGTGTAAACTGGCGCTAGTGAGGTCGTCGTTAAACTGGTTTAAAATAGTTTTTGACAGTCGTCTCAAAAACATCGGCCCAATCTTGTAACTGATTAATAATCATTCCTATAATTGTCAATCGTCGATATCAAAAATAATGATCCGCGGGTGATATGTTATAGTTATATGTCCACAATTCGTATGTCACGTTTTTAGATTGCGTCCGCAACTTGCATGGTTTTTATTACTTTTCCGCAATTAAGAAACACCGTTTTTAACGTATTCGTGAGTTGTAGTAGGCAGTTGTATATCGTCGTACCTATCAAAAAGGGTTCGATTGTCGTGTCCATTATATATTATATTATTATACAATGCACGGGGATTTATTGATTCCGCCAAAACTACTTGCTTAGGAAAAAAGTTTATATTAATTCCTCCGGCTACTGTTTGGTACCTACTATTAGCTACTGTTTAGTACGTTGTATGTATGTTTTAAAATGAATAGTCTATTTAGTAAAATTTAGACAAATTCATAGTTATAAATTATAATATTAGTATTTAATTGATATTATGTGTATGTGGAATGGTCACATGTGTATATTGTAAAATGCATAGGTAGTCTAAATTGTATAATTCAAAATTAAAATAAATAATAAATATAAGCACTTTTGATAATATTTGGGCACATGTTTTAGATAAATGAACTTAGAAATTTTATTATCGTTCAAATCATCAGATACATTTTCAGTACGCTGTTTTTTTTTTTTTTTTTATTAAAAACACTATTTTTGCTATTTTTTCAATGTTTATTCCGTTTATATGTTCGTATGTAACTGTCAGTTTGTATTTTTTTATTTAAAACGCGGGAAAATATGAAAATATTGGGATGAGCTTTTGTGAATTGTGAATTTAATTTTGAGTGGAAAGACGCACAGCTATTAGTAGTACGTTCCGATGTTATTTTTCTTGATATCCAAATACGTGGATTGAATTTTGCTCTTTCGTCAATATAATATTCAATTAAATAATCGCAGAAATTAACTACCTTTTCATCATCTGGAGAAATTGACATCAAATATTCTGTCGTAAAGCAATCGTTTACTTCTTCTGGATTCAATAATGGTAAGCCGAATACTCATTTAGCCAATTATTTTAGTAAAGTCCATTGGAAAATGATTTTTTTGATATACTTGATGTAGTTTCTTCTTGATGGTTGACATTATGTATACTTTTATCTTTCAAAATGTTCTTTACAATTTGATTTACATACATTTTTGCAGTACACTTTTCATATATACACTGCCATTTAAAAGTATCAAAATACTTCAAATAGTCATTTTTATAATATTTAAAATTATTATACAAAATCAGATCTTTTTTCGTTCATTTGAAATTATAGAAAAGTTCATTGTAATTAAAAAGTAACAAATTGTAATTAAGATATTAATACGATTGTGCTAGTGCGGAGTGTATGACACTTTATCACGTGGAGCAATTTTGTTAACTAGATCGATACTGATTAGCAACTAGGTGAGAAGTAACAAGGGAGTCCACATTTTAACAAGTGGAACCATAAATATTCTATTATAGTCTTATAGATATTAAGATATAGATTAAAGATAAGATTTCAGTAAGAGTCATAGGTTTAAAATACATATACGAGGGGAGGGGGATGAACAGCGTCTAGCGATTTCGATGTGTATATATTATAAACAATAGCTGGCGGAATTGCTATACGCCCCAATACGCACAATATATTGTATCCCCCTCGTCTACCGCCTTTGAGCAACGCCGTCGCGGTGTAGTGTGTACGTCAAAGTGCCCATGACAGGTGTGTCCAACCTTTTGGGAAACGACTGGGCCACTCAGAAAAATATTTGAAACAACTCTGTGGAAAAAAAAAAATGTAAAAAAGTTCAATAGTATCGTAAATAAAAATATACGTTGTATAATATAGGCTTCGCTATATTATTTTCGCCATGAGCTTCGCCTGAAAATGGTCCTTTATGACGTGTGTTTAAATATATTTTCTATGCGTACACGCAAAACATTTTCAATGTGTCCATTCATACAACATATATCATTATGTTCACCTTTTGCACCATAGTGGTATACAACACACACGACGTACATAATGTTAAATGTAATATTGCATTGACTAACGGTTGTACATATCATTCGATCGTCGTCAAAGGGCTTCAACGGCGTGTCGTATTGTCCGGATTTCATGGACCGTCACGAGTGCATAATAAAGTGGGACAACGATCACAAATTATCGCAATGACTGTAGCAGAGTGCAAAGCGCGGGGACGTTAATATATTACGAGGAAATAACATAAACGCTGTACGTTGAAATACTGTCGAAAACGAGTTACGTGATGTATTAAAAATTATAATACATCGTAATTTTTAGGCGCAATAGCTATATTATACTGCAGATCAAAATATATAAAAACGTAGAAATCGATGGCATAAATAATTTAGACATAGATACTGAAGTCTAAATCCCGAAGGCATCGGCGTAAACTACGACTCGCTTGTCGTTCGATTTAATGCTATATAATATATGTATTTATCATTGTACCTACCTAACCATTAAAATGTCGTACCAGCTCATAGGCACAACTGAAGTCCTAATCGCCATAGGCGTTTTTAAGGAATATTGGGGGGGAGGAGGGGCACATTTGCTACACCATATTTTTTTTTTTTTTGAATAGAAAGGGTTTCGTTTTGCTACTCCAAAATAAATGATATTCGATATTCATTATTCAAGTTTTTAATTGCCAAAATGTACCTATACTATAATCTATGACAGCGGGGAAATACAAAACAATATATTTTGTAATTGTGTAATTATGTTAATTATTTATTGATTTAATGATAATTTTTTTTTTTTGAAATAAACAAAAGGCGACTTTTTGTAGATATTTTTATTATTTTTGCTACACCAGAATTTTGACTCTTCTAGTTGCAGCGCTGGGACGGTGAACAAAAAACGACAATCATCGCAGTCGTATTTAGCGCGCCGTCATTTCTCACTACCATTTTGCCACGCTTTACATCATCACGGCTACTATATCATATATACAGAGTGATTCAAAATATATGTTACGGCCACTTTATTGATTCAAAATAGAAAAAAATGTACGGTACAAAAGTTTTTTGACTTAGAAACACGTTTAAAACTATTTGTACATTTTATAATTTTTACAATATTTTAAGGGGTTTTTTGGCGGTCAACTTTAGAAATTTATAAAAACTTTAAACATCTCTTAAGCATAATAGAGTTTTATATTAATTAATGTCGTTTGAGCCCTAAAATTAATCGAAAAAAATGTCTTCATATTATGTTTGCAAAAAAAGTATATGTTTTCATATTATTTGAGTTTCTAAATCAAAAAACCTCTGGTACCATACATTTTTTTGTATTTCAAATAATATTTATACGATAAAAGGGCAGTAACATAAATTTTAAATCGCCCCGTATATGCGTATGACATGTATATTATGTGCTTGTATACAAATTATTATGTACATGCGTATGTGGATGTCGTTGCGCCGGAAGAATATAAAACGGGACTTCGCAGCCGTTGGGGGTGCGGCTGATTGAAATAAGACGTGTGAGGAGCGCACGTTCAGCGGGTGTATACCCACTATACGACGGTTTATGGAACCGCGAAAAGAACGCGTCGTATGATATTATTATATTAAATTAATAACGGCCCAGCGGACCGGAAGAACCGCCGCCGGTGGTGTCAATTCTCCGGCATTTTGGCGTCGCGCGAGATTATGTCACAACGTATATCATATAATATTGTCGCCATAATAATATACACATCACACACTGTACCCATCCGGTCGTACGTGAAGTTGGGCTCCCGCCGTGACCAATCAATTCGAAAGTTAAGCACACGTTTTGAAAATAATTTACAAATATTTGCAAATTGGTTTTTAGAATTTGCAAATCATTTCCCAGCCCGACATTATAAAAAATTAAGATCAGAAAGCCAACTTCACGCATTATACCCACCCGGTTCGTCAGTTTTCGGCAGTAGGCCATAAAAAAGTGTTCATGGCAAATTTTTCAAGCGCGCCGCTGTGTCATCGATAGCCGCGCAATAGCACCGACTGTACATTACTGTTATTATCTGTATTAGTGCTAAAATAAGTATATAAATACTCAAAATTATACTGCACGACAACTCGCCCACCTTTTTTTCTCTTTAATAATGCAATTATTCGAAATTTGATTCTTTGCATTTTTAAATATACCTATATTTGAAGACCGCGTTTTCAATTTCTTGAGATTTCTCGTACTGCTTAATTTAATAGGTGTGTCTTGCGGGAGTACAAACTTTTATTTTTCGAACGAAAATCCCACTTTTCTACTCTAAATTTTTTAGCAGATAGTTTTTTTCTGAAAATTTCGATGTATCAAAATCAAAAATCAAACTAGTAGTTTTCGATTTATTTAAACTTGTGTACTAAGAACAATAAATCCAGGATATAGACCATGAAAAATGATATTATGGGGAATATGGCGATTTGAAAATTTTAGTAAATTAACATTAATTCATCAACATTTAAAATTCGTAAAAATGGTCCAAAAATAATAAATAAATACTAAATCATAAATAATACATCAGCTGTTTTATATAAAATCTTTTTAAAGACTTCTATCATTAGTATAAACATTTTAAAAATTCAAAAACTATACTCGTTCGAATTTAAAATTAGGCACATCAATATTTTAGAAGTTTGTAGGATACTTCTCAAGTAATGTAACAAATCTCGAGAATTAAATGAAAATATGGTTTTTTTAAATATTATTAAAAATTCTATGAATCAGAATTTGAAAACATTTTTATTCAAGAAAAAGAAGAAGATGAGCGGGTTTAATGAATCACCAAGGTTGGGTGATAATAAGTTAGTTTATGTGTATATTAACCTATGATAGTCGTCGGACGAGTAAAAAATAATGTACAAATGCATTTGTTTCATTCAAGCCAATTTAATAGGTATATTTTAATATGCTTTACTGCAGTTAAGCTCTAGTATAATTTTTGTGAGATTGTTATTTTAAAAGAAATAAATGCATATATCTTTATACAATAATGGTTTATCGATCTTCGAGATGGAATGTTCAAACAAAAAATAAAATAATCGACGAGATTTTCTTTTTTGTCAACAAAAGTTATCGTATCGTATAATGCCATATCATTGTTATAGTTCGATAGCAGTGATACCGATTAAAATTTTTAACTATATATTAAAATATTTCCAGATTGATATGTATATGTATAAAGATATATGCAAATACAACAACATCGTGTAGATATATTACATATAATTTTACTAGCATCGATTTTGTTAACAGTTTAATGCTGTAGAATTTCGCGTATCATATTATACGTTTTTTGAAATACGAAAACATAAAACTTTATTGGTTTGCTGCAGAGTTGTGAAATATAAGTAAGTATTACGACTTTTTTTTATATTCATAGAGATATAGAAATAACAAACTTTAAAAGTTTCAATATCTGAGAAACGTTGAAAGTAAATATAAATAATAATATTATCTTTGCATTTATTTTTGCAGTATTTAAGCAAAATAAAATCGTAGCTGTCAATATTATATTTTTAACAACAGACGTGTTGTTGATTTAAAGTCAATTTTTCGGTATTCTAAAAATATTTGACTGTTTGAAAAATAATGTCACGCCCTAAACATTTATCTTCGATATTTTAAAATCAAGTAACAAGAGTTTTTCTTGGATTGGGCTCATTATGTTAATGCTGCTTTTTTAAGTTAACAACATTATTATTGTATTGTTAAATAATTTATCCATGTAAAACGAAATCGCATAAACCGTTCAATACGATTTACGACATATTTATATTACCTTTACAGTTCTACACCGTAACGATATTACAGGTGCCTACTAGTGTTACAGTAATGAGTATAATAATATAAAACAAAATACGATAGCGCCTTCTGGGCCAGCAAAATGCAGACAGACATTCGAAATAAAATCAATACAAATGCCTGTGTCTAAAATCTCCTCAGGGAAAACTATTAAGAATTGACGTGTTTAAGTATTTAGCGGTTGAGCGAGATAAATTCGAAAGCTTCCGACGTATTTATATATATATATATATACATAATATGTCCGGTGTTTTTACACACACAATATAATATGTAATGTGTTTACCTACTGATATATTTAATTTAATTTTGAAAAATTCACGTCAATCATCCGGGACTCACCGGTGTTTATTATCTACCTATAATACCTACAGGTTTTTTAATATATAAATTACGTGCATGGTTGCCGCGTAATATAAATAAAAACAGCCGCTTAAAATAAAATCGTTGCTCGAGTGTGGTATTATTATTACGGTAGATACGTCGTGTTTCTTGTGTGAATATCTTTTAAATGTGTACAATACATATGTGTACGCACTGCATATATTTTATAATATAAAATATATTAACATTAATATTATATTGTATGATGAATATTATATATATATGATTTATTTATATACAATATTATTATGCTGCAGTGTAGGCAGACTATCGTGATGGTTTCCCAAGCACTGACCGTCTATATGGATACTCCCTCGAGGCTTTCTGACATGGGTTTTTGGTAAAATGTGAACAAAACTGGTGGGGAAACGGAGCTGGCGACCGATTGGCCGTGTCACGATTACTTTCCGCAGCGGAAAATAATAACATATTATATATATTTACCTTTGCCCGTCGCCTCCGCGCGAAAACAATACTGCTGAAGCGACTGGACAGAAGATTTGTTTACACATTTTATTATTATTCGGGTTTAGTTTGCTTTTGGCAAATTGAAAACACAAAAAACTCGAATCCCTCGAGCGTCGAACGGACGTTGTTTGGTCCCTGTATATTATTATTTTACGCGTCATCTCACGCCATACCGTCGGCCGACAATGATCTAATTTAAAGTTCCCGAAAAAGTAATAATTGAAACCTCGTGGCGTAAACACATAGCAGTCTTGTTACTTTAAAATTTCATGGACAATTAAGCTTTAACGACTTTAAATAACCACGGTCTCGGTTTTGTATACCGATGCGTGTATCGGTTACTCTCATAACTTAAATGCGTACCTCTCTCTTAAACTTAAGGCTTTGTGCCAATTTATAGAGGTATACAAAATGTACACATGTCCACAAATCATTGTTAAAATTATTCATTTTCCGAAACTCGTAGTTGCCAAAATCAAAGTTGAATTCAGACGTAATGCTCTCTTCGGCCTGGTGCCAATTAAATCCATCCCATAGTGATAGTATCCATTTTTTTTATATCTATACTCCATGAGCACTATATAGGTTTAAAAAAATATTATGCTTAATTACGCGTCTAGTTAACCGTATTACTTGAATCGATTCAATTAAAATATTATGTACAGAGATATACTATGTGTAAACTGTAGGTAGATATTCAGATCCGGAATAAACCCTACAAAAAAGGAAACACCCCTCGGGACGTCAAAAGTAATATCTCACTTGAAAAAAAATGTGCACTATTTTATTTTATAATATATATATATATATATCATATAAGTTCATAAAAATTTTCTCAATGAGGTGTAAAAATAATCATGTAATCAGTTATCAATATTTTAACAATGAAGACCATTGAGTGAATAAAGACCCTAAATAAAGAAATTTAAATTTGACTACAAGTTACATAATAATATATATTGTTATTAACTTTGAAATGTGTTTTAATTCATTATGACGTATATACTTACAATTTTGATTTTTTAGTGTTTACATAAATTTTACTATATTATTAAGTACATAAAAAATATATTATTTTCATTATCAGTATATTTATAATTAACTAATTTATATTTATTATTTATTTTTATTTATAATGCTTAAAATATAGAACAATCTATGTTGTGATAGTTGTGGGAAGACGGATTCCAGAGAAAATGAGTGCCACAAGCTCCAAGTGTTTTTATCTGAAACTGTATATATTGTATTCGAAATAATAATTATAATATAATTATTATAATATATTTATCATATAAACCATAAAGAGAAAATTCAACTAATTGTGATTTGTAGTATAATAATAACTTTTAGTGTGTCAGATATTGCGTATAGTGAATACATATTTAAAGTTTAAAGATGAACAAATTGAAAATTTTGAATTTACTTGCATATACCTATTATTATTTAATATTATTGATAGTTTTATGTATATATAAGTCAATCGAAATATAAAAAATGTAATTAAAATAAACATAAAAACTGCATCCACTAATAAATAATAAGTTGGGATATTGACTTATTGGTGCATATATTTTTATATTTTCATTTTAAGTGCATTTTTCGTTTACATTTTGAAATTTATATTTAATTGTTCATTAAATAAATAAAATAAAAAAGTTGACGAATATAATATCTTCAAAAATGTTTTATTCATTATATTATATGCAACTTATTTGTATAGTTAAGATTATTAACCATACTGCAGCCAGCAAGCGCTATATACATATTATATTTGTATTAGTATAAAGTATATAGTAATATAATATTTACCTACAATGTAGACTTTTAAACTAATACATATTTTTAGAGCCTATTTCAAGATATTTTTAAGATATTAATACATGCACGTTTTAAGATATTTTAGGGCACGAAGTCCCTAACCTTATAATAATGATTGAAATCCTTCGTATTTTAATAATTTAAGAAATAAAATAAAAATACATTAAGTATATAGTAATAAGGATTGAAAGGTTAAACCATTTAAGAACTTATAGTACTTACACTTGGGTTCATAAAATATAATGCAAAAAATAAATAATTCTTCCTACCTAGACAGTATAACGTACCATTATTTAAGATGCATATAATAACTAGGTAACTAAATATCATAATAATATTATTAAGATAATTAGAACACAATTATATAGTATACCTACTATATAAAATCGATTAATCTCCCAAAACTGTGTTTTGTGGTACCTATATATTATTTATTTTAAGCAATATTGTAGTAACTCGAATAAAGCGTATTATTATAGGTAAGTCACCACTTTAAGGTTTTTATTATCATATTATAATATATAATACACAATAATTTATTTAGAGCTTTCATAGCCTACCATCTACTATATCGGGGATGGGCAACTGGCAACCTGCATACCTTATTTATCTAGCCCGTGCCTCATTTTCAAATTACTTTATAAAATATTATCGTTTATCTGCATTTTATTTTATTAGGTTTTTTGTAAAACGTAGATATTAATTCTAGTATTAGATATTAACTCTAGTATTGAATTGCAGCTTATTTATTAAAGGTCTAAATATATATTTTTATAGAGACGTAGCTAACATAACTAATAAGTACTTATTTTATTTTATCAGTTTGTCGTATTCGTCGTGTTACGCTGGCTGACATGTTAGTTATATTATTTGCGTTTTATGTAATATTTAAAATTTCAAATTGTAATGACCTTTTTTTCACTTCTCTCTGACCTGCTAAATTTTTAAGTTCTAAAAATTGGCTCCCTAATATAACTTTGAGCTGCTCACCCCGGGTCTATATTATTATGTACTATGTAACTACCATTTTAATATTAAATGGCGTATATAAACCCGTCTAGAAACGTTTGATGTACGGCTTAACAATATTCCACCCCTGATCACTAGACACATCATCATTAATAGGTACCCGTGTTTATACGTATAGGATATAATATTATGTATTTAATAATTCGTAAACACTTGCTGCTACACTGCACCGTCTGCTTTGTTCGGACGCGTTTGACGATGCGAAATCGGATGATTTAGCAGGTTTACGTCGGGGTCGGATGAGTTTTGAAAAAGTAAAAAAAAAACACGCAGCCCGTCGCATATAATATATATTATATACTTTAATACAACGACGGTG
Source organism: Pentalonia nigronervosa (assembly GCA_014851325.1). Lineage (NCBI taxonomy): Eukaryota > Metazoa > Arthropoda > Insecta > Hemiptera > Aphididae > Pentalonia > Pentalonia nigronervosa. The sequence continues at coordinate 53,552 of JACXSJ010001542.1, forward strand.
GCGTGACGACCGCGGGGGACCGGCTTATTTTATTGTTATAAATCTATTGACGCGCTCGTCCGAACAATGCGGGAAAACACTGCGCGTGTTAAGCACTGACGGGATGACACACCAAAAAGAGACGACACCACATCAGTAGTCATACATTGCACAGTATACGCTTCATCAACGTGTACACACGCAAAACGCGATGTTGTTTATTTATATTCAATTAACTTTCGACGAGATTTCGAGCGCGGGCATATAAACCCTCGTGAATACACCGAGATAGAGACAGAGATAGACTGACGGGCAGACGGGGAGAGAGACAGAGGGACCTGGGACAGTGATAGAGAGAGAGAGAGAGAGAGAGAGAGAAAGAGAGACACGGTCAATTAATCGCGCAGAAAAGCCCGGCAAAGGTCTACACGGTACATTGGCCACCGGACGTAAAGTCGCAGGCGAAACACATCTGTTGAGTTATAGTACACCACCGCGACCGCGTTGGAGGAAATAATAATAATAACAATACAACGCGTCCGTTTCGAATAATATTATATATATATACATCTATTCTTCGCATATTATGCTGCTGTAGTCGTCATTACTGATTAACTAGTCGTTTTTATGGGCTCGGATTTTATAACATTTGCTAATCATCACATTATGAGATACGAATAAAAATAGCAGAGCCAGCTACATATTTGTTTTGTAAACCAAGGACTACTCCAAATAAGAAATTGTATATTGCTATTTATTTAGTAGTTTGAAGTATCTTAGACTTTTGTTGTTATTTTTCAAGTTTTCGCAACATTTTTTACTTCTAATATACATAATATAATGATTTATTTTGTATTTTCATAAATATCGTTTATATATTGAATGGAAAATAGTAGAAAAAAATTGTAAATTATGTAAATTCATAAGAAAATTTCCACATTTTCGTTTCATAATATTATAATATATTTTTAGGTAGCCTGCCGTATTGACCCATCGAACAAAATATAATTATGACTTCTAACTGGTTGTACCCGACACAAGTCATAGTTTTGTTTTTTAAATTTATAATACTTTTTTTTTAATTATTGTTAACAAGAGGAAAAAAATGTTTTTTTGATATATTTCATATTTTTAGGTCATAGCTAATATAAGCACATATTTTAATACTTTTAAGTGCTATAAAATCTGATACTGATCATTAAACTTTGAACAAAGTACGATTTCATTTAGATGTATCGGAATGGACTATATTCGCTAAAACAGTAACATATAATATATAAAAGTACCTAAATCGATATATTTTTAGGGGACCTCGCGATACACTTGTGCCTTATTAAGCAAGCATAATCGCAAAACGGAAAATTGTGTTTCAATTTAAAAATAATAGCGGTATTCAATTAAGTATTGTATATTTGAGAGCAATAATTACATAAATCATATAATACGAAAAGATAATACATTTTCCTATGTAAAATGATTTACAAAATATCATATAAATTAACCGCATTACATAAATATTATTAGGTATATGTAAACCAACAATTAAATGTATAATATAATATAAGTTTTTACTATGTATATTTTATATTTTATATATACGAGATTAATGGTATTATAGTGTAATCATAGTACTTTTTGGCTAAAATAACTGCAGCCTTATCACTTTTGGTCAATATAAGTAGATTTTTTATTAAAATGTACATTGAATTACTTCATCACATATAATTATAAAAAATTATTTAACTTCAATCACATCACCGTATAATATGATTGTATAAAAACGAATGATAGAATATATCGTGTGATTTAAATTGCAAATTACTATTTACTTTTAAAATTAAGCAGATTTATTTTTAAACGTTCAAAAAAATAAATAACTCCATGTTTAAATATAATTTATTAATTCATATAAAAAAAAATACTAAATTAACAAACTATGACAAAATAGGTTAAATAGGTTAGATAGTGTGCTTCTTAATATTCTTACTCTACAAGGAAAATTTATGAATAATAAATATGTTTTTGTAATATCTTATATCAATAACAATACATCAACTTTTAATACAAATAATAAATAATAAGTAGTAAAATGTTAATAAATAACCATACTAACGAAAATCTTACGAAAATTGTCCTCAAAAAAAAAAAAGTTGTATCCAGCCCAAAAACATATATATGTATGTTAAATTAAAAAATAATGCTGTGCAACTATAAAATCAAATTTTAAATTTTTAACGATAGAGACTAATTAATAGTGAAATATTTAATAACAAAAAATGATAAATAACATATATTTAGGTCATAATGTATTTTATATTATAACATCACGAATAAAAATTCTTAGTTTAAATTAAATGTACATAAACGTTTTTGCTTTAACAACTTAAACAAAACTGCAGTTACGTATGTTTAAGCTTGTATATAGACTTGTTAGGTTAACTTAAATTTAATATAATATAATGAAGAATATTAAACTCTGTTTTGAAAAGGAAAGCGAAAGAAAAAATTATATAAACACTCCGACTGTACGGTTAGTAAGTATATACGCACAATACATATACCTCCTAAATACCGTCATAATAATAATTACTAAACAAATTTATTGCATACAAAACGATTGATAATAATCATGTGAGAGGGTGCAGGTTAAGAGGGGTAGAAATTAAAAAAAAAACAAACAGACGCGTCGTTATCGGACTTTTGCACATGCCTTTTAAATAAAAGGCCGACGCCATCTCCATCAACGAATCAAAGGTCCTGCGTGCGCGCGTGTTTAAACGGAACCGAACTTTATTAGATTTAAAAGGTGGAAAGTAAACGTCACGTTTACATTTATACAGACAAACACACACAAATATATATAAATATATATTATATATGTATATATCTAAAGTCGAGCTACTACTTTATATATGTCTATATAGTATGAACAGTAGTAGGTTTTTGCGATGCAAGGCCGAACAACGCTAAGAGTACTATATATATAGAGAGAGGGAGAGTTTAGTGCGGTGGTGTATACACAAGATTCGGAGGAGGGCAATGGAAAAACAAAAAAAGGGGAGGAAAATGAGAGAAAAAACAATATAAATACCCCGCACATCTCTCTAGTGTAGTAGTAGGACTATACGTATACGACGTTCTCTTTGCACAACTACGGAGGTATAGGAGCAGAGCAACAGCAGTTATAAGTATACACAAGACCCACGGACTTTTGCGCGCGCGAAGTTTATCCGCCAAGGGGTTTTGCGCTGTTTGTTTAGGACAAAAAGATAACCTTTTAAAAACGGACCGAATGCTATAGCGGCGGCGCTCCCGTTGATTAACGGCGGCGGGTGGAAAGCGGTGCGGTCGTTGGTGGCGGGCGGCGGCGATATAATATATATGTAGACGGACTTTTATATGTACTGAAGCTGTTCATCCATATATATATATATATATATATATACGCGATATACTATACATACATAATACATGTGTGAATACATGCGAGTATATGTGTATGCGCATAATGTTTATACGACGTAGGTACTCTGCGCTGTACGAATGTTTCGAAGTAACTCGACTTTGTACTGCTACAGCTGGTTAGGTGTTCACATGGCGTACCAATAAATGCTTCAAACAAGACTCTAAGGTCACACACGGGGACAAGTATAATGATACACAACAATAACCTATATATATATATATTTAAATATGTAAAAGGATTTCGGTTTAAAACTATGAAATATCATTTAGTATGACCGGAATATATATAGTATGTTATATTTGTATAAGATATAAGTCCAGTCTTATTAAGAATACTTTTAAAATATATTCAGAATACGTAATCAAACACTTAATGTTATTTGTATTTAAAATACGTTTTCGAATACTGTCTTGAATATAAATACAAATAAATTTTAAAAGTATTCAAAATACTTCAAAAGTCTTTTTTTGGTTTATTAAAATATTTATACGTTTATCACGAATGTATATTTACGATTATTAATAAAGATTTCAATGGAGTAATTAATAATAAATACACTTTTAAATTGGTTCAAGAATTTTATATGTCACATACTTATTATATTTTATTCAGGTTAAGTTAAACTTCAGATAGGGTCCTAGATATAAATTGTATTTATTGTGTCATTTTCGTATTTGATAAAATCTTAGAAATTCTATGAAGCATTAAAATATTATTTTAATAACGATTAAAAAAAAGTAATTAGTATTCTGAAATAAAATTTTCAAAAAGGTATTTTTAAAGTATAAAGTACATTTGTCGAAAATTATTTAAATGCAAGTATTTGAATATTTAACAAGACTGTATATGTATAAAGTATAAGCAGTACTCGAAATGGATCAGAACACATCAGAATGGCGTTCCGATTCGTAATATTAACTTTTGCGTCCGTTCCGATTGGTTAAAATTAAAACTTAAGAATTCCAGTTCGTAAAAATATAGAAAAAATTGCCACTTGATAAGATGTTTTTGACAGTATCGCAATCAAAAGAATTAAAATTATCAAATTTCCTTTCGACAAAATATATTATAATATAGAAGTTTTATATTTATTAAAATCCAAGAGGCTTCTTAATAACAACGTTAGGATCGAAAATGTAAGTACATGCTATACGCTACAATTAAAGTTGTGATCACAATAAAAAGCAATAAAAATCAATCTATCGACTATCGACTATCTGTGTCTGTATATTGTGCATACTTAATTTTATTTTAATTGTAAAACAGTAAAAACTGACAAGCAGTGACAATATCATGTTTTGCTTCGGTCGAACACTTGATGTATCCATATAAGTTTGACGTGTGTGTTTTTTTTTAAATAATATAATTATAAATTATGAGTTTGTTTTTATTAAATTGGGTCAACAAACGTCAGAACTGATTCCTCGAGAATACAAAAGCCTAATAAAAAAATTACATTAGAATATGTTGAAAGGGTCGTCAAAAATGTTAAAAGTTCTAATTGTGCGATGTAAATATTATACCAACTTGTTGGAATAAAAGTCAGTATGACGGATTTAAATCATCATATAATTGGTTATTTGTAGAAAATAAAAAGTTAGGTTGTACTGAATGCAAAAAAATAATGCAATTAGGATTATTTGGTTAGTTAAAGGTAGACATTCTGTTGATGACACTGCAAGTCGCAAACGTGAAAAAAATGACGAAAAATACGTAGCATTTTAGAAATTATTATAAACTATTAAATTTTAATTGTAAAATTACATTTTTTTAAACTTAAAGTCGTTTATATTATTTATTTGTCATCTATTTAACTAATAACATTTTATTGTAAAGACAACATAAATTAAAAATTAATATTATTCGCATAAATTTTATGAGTGTTCCGGTTCGTAAAATTTTCCATTTCGAACACTGGATATAAAGTATAACTATAGGAATAGTAATTATACTAATTTATCTTGTATTGTTTGAAAAAAAGCATAATATAAAAATAAAAAATTAGTCGTAAACTATAAGCGATCGTAGAACTAAAAGAAGTTATTTTTACAGGTGTGGTTTCAAAACCGTCGGGCGAAATTTCGAAAACAGGAAAGGCTGGCCCAGCAAAAATCTTCGCAATCCAGCAGTAGTAGCACGGTGGACGCGACCAGCATAAAAACCGAGCCGAAACAATGCGGTCAATCGAAAGACGGCAAGCCGGGCACGCCGTCCACGCCAGGCAGCATATCTTCGAACAACGGTTCTTCCGACATGAAATCGGTCAATGGATCAGGTAAAATTTAGAAAAACTGATGACAATATTTTTAACGCATAATTATACAGTGATGTATTTTTAGTTGTTACTATGGGGATAAAGAGTCTGGCAAATGCAAGTTGTTTCAAGGCATATTATGTCTGTTAGTATATAATAGGTATAGACTATCCACCCCCCTCCCCATGAATTTTTTTTGAAACATTTTATGAAAAAATGCGAAACGTTACACAATTTCATATAGTATGTAGGCTAAACAATTTCGATGATCTACCCGGCTTCTTGGGTCAAGTCACCGACTACGAACTGAGGCCTCAAAAACCGGAGAATTGTAGATTTGTTTTCTTTGTATGTTCTGAGGTGGTAGAAACAAGACTTGGCGAACCGAAAACGAGACAATTAGGTGTGAGATGGGAGAGAGAAAAAAAATTATAAGATACTTGTAGGTATAGGCTAGTTTGAATAGAATGGGAAACTTGTATTTAAATTAAATCTGGTGTCAAGAAAGCCTACAAGCTCAAGAAATATTTATTATGATAATGATTGCCAGTTAATAGATTCGAAGCAAAATTCTGTAAAACGGACTGGATATAATACACAGTTAAGACCACGCATTATCTTAATCTAATATATTATATTATACAGATAACAGAATGTGTCATGAAGATCTAACAAATAATATATTAAAATGTATAATTTAATTCAATGTATATTTAGGGGGTAAGCAAATTATGCAAACCATTTGCCCCCATCAGTCGGCTGACGACAAAAAATAATAAAATACACCTTGGAGATGAATTCTAAAAAAAAACCTAACAAAATGAAGTAATAGAATGCATGTTTAAAATAATAAAATTGCATAAATATATTAAACACGTGGACATACGGTCCGCGAGGAAAGTACCTATTGAATTTGAATATTATAAACTATACCATAACATATACCTAATATATGCTTTTTATCCATTCCTATTATATTATAATAATATACAGGATTTCGGCGAAACGCCCTTTCAGGTCAGTAACCAAAATTATATGCCTAATATAATATCCTCATATATATAAAAGAACAAGCCTTTTTTTTATATTCCAATTTTCTGACGATACTATTGAATATTTTTGCAGTTTTTTTTTTTTACAGAGTTGTTCTAAAAACTTTCCTCAGTGTTACCACGTTACCTGATTTTTATTTTTTTGTCTGGTGGAGGAAGAAAATGTATTTGAAGGATGCGGTTTTTTAGCGTGTTATTTAAATAATTTATAAAAATTATTATATATTACATGACTAGGTTTTAAATAGTTTATTTGTAATAAAAAACCAATGTATATACAAATCGATTACTTAACACACAAGCAAAGCCAGGTCAATCAGCTAGTATATTATAATGCATAATGCGATGCGTTTTCAAAATATATTTTGAATAGAAAACATGCCGTCAGGTGGCAAATATACAGTGCGTTTTTCAATCGGCTACTGGTTGCGCGCGAACGGAAATTGCAACATATATACACTATATTATATAATATTATATATATATGTCGAAATAATGCGATATCGAGGGAAACGGACGGGAAGCAGCAACAGGGTTATGACAAATGGACACGGTCGTGGCGGAAGATCGAAAACGAACGAAATGATGTTTGTATATAATAATATATCATTATTCTACAATATTTTCGCGGTATCGCCGTCGCAGTACACGCAGTTGGGGCGGAGAAGGGGAGAGGTGGATGATAGCACCGTGGACTCTGGAATAAAGAGGAAAAAAATCGTTTCGAGAGGGTTCGAGTTTGCCACTGACTACTCCGGTGCAGATGACTGATTATTTTCGCGGGGCCGACGGGATAAATCTGAAAAGTAGTATATAAAGACGTCGGGAGCGCGTCGGCGACGGGGCAGTGGTGGTTTGAGGGGGTGCGGGGTGGGACGAGAGACAGCGTGGTGGTATATAAATCCAAAAAAGAAAGGCGAGCTGATCACATACATATATACGCGCACATACGCACACGAGTAAGGTCTGCGCCGACCGACCTCGCCGAAGCCCCTCCACCCGTCCTGAACCTCTCTTCTCTCGAATCTCCCCCCCCCCTCACGAGACCACACCCACACGCGAATCTTACACACACACACACACACATCACGTTTATATACGTTACATGGTATACGGCTGCTGCTGCGGCAGAACTCGCCCTCTGCCTCCACCGCCTTTGCCCGCCCGGCCCGCGCGTCGCGTTCCCATTAAAACGAACGATCGGCCGTGGCGCGCGTGCAGCAGTGTCGGAGAGACGCGTACTGCTACGGAGCGCCGTGACGTTTAATCTAGAAAATTGCTGTTGGTTACGTCGTTCGTTTCCATTAGTGTCAGACGACCCGTAGGACACATATGTACTGTACACACACACACATATATATATATATATATATTTATACGCGAGTGGTGCGCTCGAGACAGCAAGTGAGAGAGATGACGCTATGGATCGTTCGACGGGGAGGAGTGCAGACGAGATAATTTGTGCTGGTCGGCGGGCGGGCAGGCTGCAGGGGGCGGGGGGCGAAAGAAAGAAAAATTGTTACACGAAGACGGACCGAAGGAGGGGAGGAAAACTGTATATATATATATATGTGTGTGTATGTCTGCGTGTTTGGTCGGTGCCGCGGCGACGGCGACGGCGGTCATCGATGATCCACTTTGACAGCGAACAACAATCCGGCGGCGGTGTATATAGCGGCGGCGCCGATTAAAAGTTAACTAAGATAATAGATTTTTCTCCCCGAACATCGCACGGACGGCCGCGATTAATCCTATACACACCACCCCTCTCGTATAAGCCGAACGTTTTAAATCACGCGCGCGCGCCCCACAGAATGATTCCATATATTTTATCGTCGCCGGCCGAACGAAGCGGGCTAGGTGCACCGAAACTGTGCCCGTAAGTGCGCGCGCGTTGATAAATCACTACGCAGCGTGCGCCGCCGCCGCCGCCGCTGCCGTTGCCCGAAGAGCTAATAGGTTAACCGACGACCAAAACGGGTTGGCGAAAGTTTTTGTTTGACAAGACGTATTTATAAGTGCCACTGCACAGTAGTATAATATAATATAATATCAGTAGTGGAACAGTGTCTGCAGTCTGCAGGCCCATAATTGTTTAGCCCGTGGCCCAGGAATTTTCAATAAGCCTCAACGTCCCGTGCAAACTACGAAAACAAATTTTACTACTTTTCAATACATTACAATAAAATAATTTTATTTTTAACTAATAAATATGTATTATTTAAAAATTATTTGTTATTATATTTATTAAAAAAAAAAAATGTCATCAACAATATCTTATCTACTTTTTAAATTCTGAGCGGAGCAATAAGTGTATTGATTTTCAATGTTAGATTTTTTTTATCGTAAATACATGAAATTTTCACTAAATGTCTATATAAGAATTTTCTATACATCATAAAACTTTCAAAATATTTTTGATTTTTTTTTTTTTGCTACTATATTGAAGCATAAAAAATATTCGGATTTTTTTAATTTTTTTTTTGTTATTGCAGATAAAAATTTTTTCAGTCTATCAAAATACTTGAAAATGTTATACAATATTTTTTATAATTGTTGTAAGTGAAAAGTAAAAAATAAGTTGAGCGTAAGTCTCTAATAGTTTTTTATAGTCATCTAAAATTGAAATTTTGAGAAAATACGTAAAAATCACGAATTTTTGCAGTTTTTTTTTTATTAGGAAATTTATAAAAAAAAATTTTATTTAAATCTAAGATTTGAAAATTCAACACAAAATTCTTTATAAGTTTATTTGCCTTTGTAGGAAACCAAAAATCTTACCGGAAAGTCAAAGTCAATTTTTATGAACGTTTGAAATTAACATTAGATATTCACCCGTTTTCTCCGGAAACCATTTTCTTATATTTATGTAATTCAAAAAGGAATAGTTGAAAACGTTTGGAATGTTTACAAAATGTTTAGATTATCATTTTCTATACATCAAAATAAATTAAAAATATTTTGGCAATTCTTAAACTAATTGTAAGCTTAAGAAATTATTGGTTTTTTCAACTTTTTTTTTCTTTAAATATCGATAAAAAAAATTTTGTTGAGTCAAATTTCTTGAAAATTTAATACAAGGTTCCTCATAAGGTATCAAAATAGCAGATCAAAAATAATAAAAATACCTAAGTACATTTTTTATTTTCTATAAGCATTTAAACTTCAATTTTTGACCGAAATTCATCATTAAACATTTGCAAATTGTTTTATAATTTAAAATTTATAAATGTTCAGTTTTTATAACTAAGGATTGAAAATTTAAAACAAGATTTTTTGTATGTGGTTTATAGTGTAACCAAAAATCAAAAAAATATAATAAAATTATAATTTTTTATAAACATTTTAATTTAAAATTTGGACATTAAAATATCGAACAATTGCAAATATGTTCAATTTTAATAACTAAAGATTGAACATTTTAAATAAGACTTTCCGTAAGTTATTCTAAATGTAGTTTTAAAAATATTTAAAACACAAATTTAGTGTTTATATTTTGACCAAATTCATCAAAATTTCGAATGCTTGCAAATTATTTAGTAGTTTAAAAATATATAAAATGATCATTTTTTGTAGCTAAGGATTGAACATTTAAAACAATATTTTCCATAAGTAGTTTATAGTGTAATAAAAAAATCAAAAAAATAATTTTTTACAGACATTTTAAGTTTAAATTTAGATGAAATTAGATATTTAAATGAGAATAACGATTTTTTTTATTTCGTTGTAATTTAAAAACAATTTTTCGTGGGTGCTTGAAACTTTCAAAGTAAATTATTATATTTTATATACTCAATTAAATTTTTAAATACAATGTTTTCTGCAAAAATTAATTCAACTTATCTACTATATTATTAATAGTAAAATGAATTATTTTAACAGTAATATCATAGAATACACTTAATTATATTGTCTGACAGACTATCTTCGCTCAGAATCGTTTTTCATATACAATGATTTATATAATTAAATTCAATTTTAATATATCTTGGAAAGTGATCCACTCGACATATACTGTACAGCAAAGCGGTACCCACTTGCTGACCTTTATTAAAATTGCACATATAAAACTGAAAAATAATATTCCTTATTGAAAAAAAAAAAGGAATTAACATATATAGCATTAATTAAATAAATTATAAATTATTATTTAAGTAAGTAATAGTTTTTTTTTTAATTCATTACTGGGAGATCATAATATATCAATATTATTCTTTCTTTGTTTAAAATGTGAATAGCTTCTTTAACAGAAATACAAAAGTTAAAGAATCTAGCCATATTGTTGACTTTTCAAACCCTAAGTTTAGTTGTTAAAATATTAAGTTTTTAAAATACTCTTTTACACCTTATTTGTATGCGTGAAAGTATAAGAATGAACCTATTTAAATCGTATATATATACTATGTTGAATAAACCAGACTTAAATTGTTATATAATGTTCTTTGTTTACAATTCCATTAGATTGGAACCCGGAGTGGACGACTCATAAGTTATTTAAATATACATTTTCCCATTTGGTTATGAGCCCCCGATATTGAAAAATATTCAAAGGCATACGCCGATTGTAGGGTAACCGATAGTCCAGACTGATACCAGTGATGCATAATACAATTTTTCCTTTGGACCTGCTTATTTTGCGTGGTTCTAATATTCTACAATTGTTTATAATATATGGATCCAATATTATTATAAACTATAGACATGATGTCTGCCGACAATAAAGTTTCATATAATATAAATCATTTATAAATATAATATAATATTACTGATAGGTCTTATCATATAAATATTTTTTGAAAATTCACCCCTCCCTTGGACAACCTCTGACCCACTACTAATGTATATATTATTATAATTTATAATATTATACAATGTTTTCAAAGACTAGGATAATATAAGACTAATATAATATTTAAACGAGCAATCATCCAGACACGATATAATAATATTTTGTTATTTATTGTTACACAATGCAAATCAACGACTGCAATGACAACCAGAAGCGTTATACTTTAAGCGTGTTCAATTTTCATTCCGTATTAATTCGTTATGAAAAAAAATATTGCATGATTATTTTAAAATAGTAATTGATTTAACAATCAAAAAAAGTTGTGATTAAATATAGATAGATGTAGACTGAGGGTAGAGTTAGGTGCCTATCATCACTTAATAGTTAATACCACTTACGCATTCGTAGTTACGATTCATTAATCATTATGAAACACGCGCATATCATATTTTAAAACTAACCGGGAAATATTTACAAGACTATATGTTTTGTATTTTTTAGTTATAAAAAACTAAAATATACCTAAATAGCCAAAAAGTACTAAAATATTCGAAAATAGGCATTACAAATAATTAATCTAATATAAATTATAACTATTAATTATCTATGGAATGTGAGTAAAACATATTAATGTTGTAACGGAAAAATAAAAAAAAAAACTTACACAATAATTCTCCTCAAGGTGGCCCAACACGAGTACAAGATGATAATATCATGGCATTATTATTTAATTATACACAATTGTATTTATTGTAAGTACTCAGTTGTCAGTAACATCTATCTAGATAGATATTACGGTTAACTACTCGAGTAGAACACCTTGGACAATAGGATTACCTATCTAAGAGTCAAACCCTCGACAAAACATAATATATATATATATATATCTAACTAAAATTGTAAAATTTCTATACTGATCAAAATTAAAACTATTCAAACCTAATCGATTATAATCTTAGTGCATTGTAGCGTGAGCCAGATTAAGTTTCCTAACAACATAATCATAGTATCTTAACATTTCACCCGGTTTTTATCATCCTCGTATCACTGCTTCCTGACTTCTATGGTTTTTAAATTCCAAACATTGACTAAGCCAAAATATTTTAGAACAATGTAAAAAATTGAGCCCATAAGTCATGATATGAAGCCTTTTCCATATGATGGGAGACTTTTAAAGTTGACATTTTTGTTACTAACTCACTGACTCACTCATCAAAATTATAAAGCACTTTCCGTATAAATAGTTTATAGTAAAGGCATTTTTAGGGAAGGAAGTTCTAAACGCGTGAAATAATAATAATAATTTATTATGGCAACAAAATAGTAAACAAATATAATAAGTGTAGAAACTCGTAGCAAAGTATAGAGAATTTCAATCGTTGCCTAAGATATTTAAAAAATTTGAGGCACGTTGGTTCATTGGTTTTACAATTGTTTATTTCTGTTTTTGATTTCTAGTGAAAGAGAAAATCTAAGACAGACATAATTCTTCCAGCGTCTAATAAAAAACAAACAACACTCATGGTGCTGAATCCAACAAAAATTAATAAAATCCACTTCAAAAACCTAACTGTTAAAAAAAAGCCAAATTAAATGCCACTTAACAAAAAGTCGGTTTATCAATGCAGTGATATCTACATTGTGCCTAATTCTTGTTTAGTACTAATAAAACATTTAAATACTATTATTTAATAATCGTGTATTCGTGATTTGTACACTAACATAATTCTGATTATGGTATCAGTAATGTCTAATGTTATAAAATATATACAAGTTAGATGTACAAAGAAATAACAGAAATATATGTATTTTAAAAAAAGTGAACAATACCACTAAGATTCACAATCTAATTAGCCGAATAATATTAAAACGATGTAGCTTTAATCACATTAACCAAAGTATAATGTACAATATAAATATTATAGTTTATAATAAACTAGCTGTATAACCTAACTTCACCATGAAAAAATTAACAAACTTAAAATACAGCGCCATGTATAATCTGTTTATTTCGATATTAGTGTAGGTACCTCAATTCACGATCAAATCTATATTACTGTGTACCTTAATTTGTGAATTGATTCGATCGAGATTGAGAATCAGACTGTAATGAATTGAATATAGCATTAGGTATATTTTCAAACACAATTCACCACACTATAAATTTTCCAGGTATCTCTAAAATCAATTTCGTTGTAATTACATTTGAATAATAAACAATAAATTAAATATTATTTCCTTTAATTTAAAAGAAAATCTCATGGCAACGCATGGTGAGTTGGCTACTTTTTTTTCTATATCGAATGATAACCCTAAATACAAACAAAAAAACTATTCGATTTTCATATATCAAAACGAAATTCATGTGTTAGCCACCCTATGGTGACCTGCTATTATAGTGGTTTAAAAGAAGAAGCTTGATAACACTCTCCGAATCTCAAGGTTAGGTATGATATAACTTGATATAATTATTATTAAAATCGATCCAGTCGTTTCTGAGAAATTGTAAAAAATTAAGAAATAATTGTTGGTAAAAAACTCATTTCACATTTATATATGTAAACATTATGTACACGCATAGCCTGCAGATAATGTTGACATTATCCATACACTTAAGACAAATAATGTAGGCTACTAAAAACACACTTTAAAAATTATTATTTCTCGTCCTTCCTGCTAATCCATATTTTAATACATTACTGCGTATGAAAAACTTTATGCACTCGTCTTTTACGAGTAACCTGTAAATAACAGTATACAATATTACAATAATAATAAAAATAAATTACTTCTCCATGACGATGCGGCTCAGCACTCGATCCTCGAAAAATGGACAACGGGTTTCGTGGAAGCTGTCAAATTATATAACACATGTTTCGTATCGTTGCAGTGTCTTCCGCCAGTCTTCACACTGAATAGCACCACTTATTATAATTGTATTACTTAAGATGACGCCACACATACCCACTATTTAAAGAGTTTAATGTAGTAATACAATTTTGAAAATTCTGAAAAATTTTAAATCTTTTTAATCTCGTCTCATTGGCAGGCAGCAGACTTAACGCTAACTTAGAGCTTTTGAGAAAGCTGGTAGACGGTCGGGTCGATGCTCCCTCTCTTTTTTAGTTGGTCAATTTTAAAGTCCTCTTCTCGTAACCAAAACATATCGTATTTTTCAAGTAGTTCCTACACACACTACTAATTATGGCAAAAATAATCTCTTTGACTGAATGATGCGGTCCACTAATGCAGTGACGTACACACGGGAGAGGGAGTGTTCAAACCACTCCTCCCTGGTACTTTTTTTTCACTATACGTAAAAATATAAAAAAATTAATACAATTTAAAAATTGTAGGTAATTTTTTTTTCATAATAAATTTACAAAAAGACAAAAATTAAAGATAAATAAACTGCAGTATATTTAAAAATTCCAAAAATTAGAATTAAAATAAATTCATTATTAAATGAAAAATGGCGGTGAGCATGTTTGGTAAATCACCCTGTACACGTATAATTATTTAAAAATATGTTATTTGAAAATATTGAAAATATCTGTGTACGCCGCTGGGCTAATGAGAGCACCTCTCATCAAAACTGATGAAATACTAACCATATTTTCTTATGCGTTGTATTTATATTATCATTTTTTTCTCTATTGTTGCAATTATTATTTTATACACTTTATGATATGTGTTATATTTGTATTAATTATTGTAATTAAAACATTATGTATTACATATTTTGAGTAAACGTACACCATAAATAAATAAAAGTAAACAATGGTTGATGCGTAACAATGAGATTGTAAAGAAAAACGGTTTCGCGCAAGACAAACTTACGGATACATTTTTTACGGTTGATTTACCAAATTATGTCATCGTGTCGTAATATGTTTATTTTGTTCAATATCAATACTTGATCGTTTTTAATAAGCAAACGAAAAAACTAAAAAAAAAAATGAATCTCTACAAATGAATGATTTTGAATGTCTTTAAATTGTCAAAAAAACAAATAACATACCTATCTACATGCACTTCTTTTTTATGTACGATAAACATTTAATAAGGCTACTGCAATGAATGCTGCTCCGCAAGTTTATCTCCCGAAAAAAACCATTTTCACAGATAAATTACGAATGGCGTGGCGTCCTCTTGATAGTAATACGCCATAGGCGCAAATAGAGAAGGGGCTAAGCCCCCCCCCCCAAAAAAAAAAAAATGTCAATAGTCCCCAAACATAATTTCCTAAATTTTTTAGGTGTTGATTACTTCTACAAAATATTCTTCATTGAGTTACTAGGGCTTCAACTTCTTCCTCCAAATCGCATACGCTATTTGCGCCTATTATATTGTAATACGCGCTCGCGAACGAAAACTTTTTCATTAACGATTGGGCGACAACAGCCATTTTTCTCACTTCCTTATATTAAAAATATTGCGGTACACAATTTATTATTATTTATTACAACGGGGACGGCACCGGCGGTAACGGCAAGTTTATACCGCGGTCGGTCGGTTGCGTTAGACCACCGCGTGCGGGGCTTATAACCTCACTGGATAATCTCCTTGAATATTATAATAGGACCGTGGTCAGAGACCGCCCGTATATAACCGCGACCGCAAGTGCGTATATTATTATAATATTACATTATCAAATGAATATTTGCGATTAATATGCAAAACATAATAATGTTCGATATATCAATATGTATATTATAAAGGCGCCTTTTCGGATTTACAGTCTATCGTGTTTTCATTATAGTCGTGCACAGGATTTTTCGTCTGGTGTAGTAGGTATTAAGGTATACACATTTTTAACCGAACAGAAAAGAAAAATACACAGCCCACTTGTTTCCCACATTACAACATCAGTAAAAGTTACGCGAGGTAAAAAACAATGGCGTAGGTATATAACCCGTTCAGTACATATATTGGCATTTGGCAACCTTTATGATTTAAAAAAAAACCGTGATCCAAAAACTATACTGTACCGAAAAAAAATATATTTTTTGTGTTTTTAAAACCGTAACGGTTGGCGAGAGCCTGTACCATGAACTGGACTGGTTAAATCATTCGATTATAATGTGATTGAATAAAGGTGTATTTCTACTAGACCATTTGCGTGTACGCGAACGTTTATTGTTATGTACACGCACGTCTTAAAAAATAGACTCCGGTAAGCACGATTAATGTTGCTTATCTGTGATTGCTGCCATCGCCTACAGTAGACCGTTTGAACCACAAATATGTACAATAAACTTTATAGCCAACTGCTATATTCTACTACCGTGTTTAGTTGAAGCAGACTACAGCCATTTAATTTGAGTTCACAGTTATGTACAGTATATATAATATTTATAACATGCAAATATGTGACCTCGATTAATTAATTTGGCGGAAAAGAACTTCATCAGTTAGCAATCTAGTTAATAGTACATATCTGTGGTTTAAGCGGAAATAATTGAAATAGATCCGACTTCATGGTAACATGGTATATCGTGCGGTAAATATGGTTAAACATTCCGGTAAACCAGAAGAATATCGTGCTAACCGTCCAATCGTGAGAGAGGAAGATATGTGCACGCACATATGGTGGACGGTCTAATGGAAACCCACCTTAAATGGTATATATGATTACCGTAGTCAGAGGCAAATAGATGTAAGGATCTTAAATATATTTAAATAACCAGTTCAATTACATTTATTATTAGGTTTTATTGCCTACTAAATAAAGTTTAACAAGTATCGTCATCGTACGCAGTTCAGTAATATGAAAGTTGTTGATGTTTAAACTTAGAAATTTGTATAAGTAGTAGAAGTAAAAATAAAAATTATAGTTTAAAAAAAAAATTTATATGTTATTAAGCTTTTAAGAATTATAAAATATCTTACAATTTTTAATTTTAATATAAAAAAAAAAAATATTTTAGAATATTTAATATAAATAAATCAGTGTGAAATTTGAGCTTGTTGTTATAAAAAATAGTTTGGTGTGATGGGAGTTTGGGGACAGGCGTAAGATGACACATACGTCTTGGTATGGTAAAAAAAATATATGTGCTTCATAATAGAAGACAAATAAAAGGAGTTGCAACACAAACGAAAACTCTTATTGGTTTGAAGCCAAAATTCGGAGATGGTGGTACCAGGGAATTGCATCGCTTATAGTATCGATTATAGGATGATATAAGCTGTATGCCTATAATATACATAATATATAATATAATATAATATAATATAATATATATATAATATTATATAGAACGAATTAGAAGTCTATTTCAGACGTAGTTAATAAAATCATCATCAAAATGTCATAAACTTAAACACTTAACTATTATTTTTATATCCACGTAGCTTCTCATTATTGCCGACGTTCATCCATTCGTCTTATCGTAGCATTAATTCGCTCGAGTTTTTTTTTTCTCTGTAATTTAACGCACCGCCGAAGAGTGAATCTATAATTTTATTATTTAACGCTACATCATAATAGTCATAAAAGTAATAACTATACGTCACGTTTTTTTGTGGATTTTATAAAAACTGTGAATTATTATATTTTACACATACGTACACAACCAAATAAATTCGCCGTATAATATTGTTTTAATCGGTATAAAAAGTCAGCGCATAATAATGCCTAGAATATATTATTTTTTTTATCGGCGCACGTTTAACAATATTAAAAATCCAAAAAGTTTTATTGGCTTGTTATAACATGAAACATTGTATAATATTACGTTTTATAAATTGTACGTTTGCTTGCACGATTTTCATATAGCTTGTACATATGAATATTGTAAACTCATATAAACATGAGCGAGACTAACCTTTTTTTTAAAATACATATAATATACATATTATATAGAATCATCATTATATTATATAGTTATGTATTAGGTAGATACGCCTACATTGCAGTATTCATTCTATGTATGGTCTAAAGTTTTTTTTTACTTAATAACTCATTTCATGTAAATAATACATACTCGTATACGTAAACATGACATGAAATACATGCTAAGCATTTGATGCCTTTAAAAAAAAAAATACTATTCAGTTAATATGAATAAAAAAACGTTATGCAATTGATTGTTAAAAATATTAAAAACGTTGATTCATATTTAACTTTGAATATTTATAATTTTTTGCTATCGAAGAATGCAATTTTTATTTATTTATTTCACTATTCACGCAAATGGTAGTACATCTACGAATATAGTATTTGATAATTTATTACGAAAATAGTTACATCGCGCGCGATCAGAGCTATAGTATACTGTTATATTAATTATATACACTAAACAGAACAATTTACAAGTAATTTGTATCATGACACTCTTGATTTCTGTATAATTAAATTGAACGATGCGTTAAATTAAAGTGTATTATGCATAATATTATAAATAATACAGTATTCACAATATTATTTTTATTACTCCATTTCACTAAAGTGTTTTATCTAAACAGAAGTTTGTATGGCCGCAGTACACTCCTTAGTTCTTAAGTATATTTAAAAATTTAAAAATTCATCTTTTGAATAAATTCACATTATACACAAGACAAGTTATATTTTTTAAAAGCTTTTGTAATGAGGTGTATACATACAATTTAATTTCTGATTATTATTATATAATATAAACGAAGGTTTTGACTTTTTAACTTAACTAATCAGTTAATTTTCTAATTTATTAACTTAATAGTTTGAATAGTTGTTAAAGAATCCATTGTAACAACTAAGCTTTTTCCAGTTCATTTTAAAAATAATACTTTTTTTTTACTTATTATTTATAATTAAGAGTAAAATAATATATTTTTTGTTTTAAAATGATCAGTTATTATTTAAGATAAATGAAAATGAACTTATAATATAGTACTAATTTTGACGGTCCATTGTTTGTTAAAAAACGTACGGACCGTGTTCCCAAAAAGGTAAAACGTACCTACGCAATCGCGTTTCACCGATAATTTTTTTTTCGGCATTCTACCCTAAGGTTGATTTTGCAGTTTCTCAAAGTTTCTCCACTCATCTCTATTACCTGTTAGCCTCTTCAAGTCTTTGTAATAATTGTCAATCCCACATCATATAGCATTTATATATATATATATGTTTTTTTTACCATTTATCAACAATTCTATTGTAATATGCAAAAACTCCTCTTTATATCTCAGAACACGTCCAATCTTATACCCATAGCATTCTACTCGGTCAACAAGAGTAAGATTATCAATCAAAAAAAATACCGAAGGATGTTTTGCACTTTGCTGTATACCCATACCTATTATATTTTTTAAAGTGAACAATTGCATTTCTATAGCACGTTTTTGTTTTTGGTTTTGCAGCGATAAAAATGTCGGAGCAGTCGGAAGGGGTCAACAACAACAAATGGCTGTTGGGCCAGGGCCAGAATTACACGCAGCTCCATCACCAACTTCAGCAACAGTGTGGTGGAGGCAATGGTGGTGGTGGCGGCGGCGGTGGTGGTGGAGGCGGTGGAGGTGGTGGAAACGGGTCGCCGGTAAACAACTCGCCAGCTCACAAGATGAACGGCGGCGGTGGTACGCACAATCACAATCACCACCATCATCACCACTCTCCGACGTCGCATCACCAACAGTTCGCCCACCACCCGTTCAGCTTGTTGGGCGCTGCTGGACCGGCCGGCTACCTTCTCGGTTCCGAGTCGCTCAAGGTCACCGGTGGTGGTGCAGGCGGCGGACCGGCCGGATCTAATCACGTTTTGTTTTGAACTACGCTGCACTGAACCGCGGGCAAACTTGGTTACTACAATAATAATATTAGGTATAATATTATTAAATCATAACAATAACAAAAAAATAGGTATATATAAGCGACTACGGTACATTGAAACTTCGAAACACTACTCCGCCAAAATATATAGATACCTACTTACATTTGTACATAATAATATTATTATTATATTAATTATTAATATAATATACAAAAATAATATTTCGTATATTGTATACAGTATTGTTAATAGGTACTAAATGAGCAAAATATTGTCTTACACGTTGTGAAGATAAACCATAGAGTTTATAATATATTATAATACTTTTGTTTTAATCTTTTAATGTATATTTTGTTTTCCTCTCGTCGAATGTAATAATATATCAAGTAGGTATAAATGGTATAATAATATGCGATTTCGATATTGGTAACTATATACCATGTATAATAATAACAATAGCAATATAAAAGTTGCGATATTGCAAACCGTCAAAAGTCGTATGCACATAAATATATGTTATATGATCGTGGACGTCAGCATGAGGGATGACAATGTGGCCCGGAATTGGATCTATGAAGGGGTGTTTTGTAGCCCCCTCCCTAATTTCAGATTTCTATAGATCCGCACCTAGTGTTGTTAAAAAGAGGTTTTCGTCAGATTCGTTCGATATCGCCCATAATATAATATCCGAAAATAATAAAACCCTCAATAATATTGTATAGATACCTATTATAATAATATGATATATTGTGCGATCGCTTATTTTCACCTCGTGATGTTTATATTATAAATCTTTTAATTTATAGCCCAAACTGTTTTCGGTTGGTAAATGCAGCGCGACAACCATTAATTATACTATGTGCGTGTGTCTAAATGTATAGGAAATATATAATGTATAATATATTATATATAGACACTAGGCGGGTAAGTTGTGACCCAACCACCCCAAAAAATATTTATAAACACGCCCCTCAAATTTCCTGTTATATATATATATATATATATAAGTATAGAAAAAAACAATGAACATCGAAGTGGACTTAGATGGTTGATAATATACCTCCCGCGTACTGTGTATCATTTTGTGTGAAATTAATCGTTCGAGTGTGTAAACACTTGTAATTACAGTGACCTTGGTAACCGTTTCTGCAGTGTCACGTCATATGAGGTAGGTCTTGAAAGAAATCAGTTGTTTCCCTGGATATCAAATTTTTGGAGTTACCGACAAAATATTTAATATACATGTGTGCACTATTGGACGTACATTCTAAAGATAACGTTACTTGACCGATCGGATCGTACCGATACAAACTGCAATTGAGTATACATATAAATATTTTTTTTTATTGATCTTTAAAAAACGAATGTTATTCTTAAAAACTTTACAATAACGCAGTAATAGTCTTACTATGTTTTAAAATGATTATAAAATTATACATGAATTATTTTTATTTTACGTTGTTATAAAATAAATGTTATTATATAAGTCGGTGTCTCTTAATAATTTGATCATAATATTTGTGGCGTGTTTTTTATATTAGGATCTAATGCTGCGTTTATGTTGGACAGAATGTTGTGTTTTCTGAGGTTGTTGATAAACATTGGTGACATTCTGTTAAAACAATATATATTTTATTGTCAGGCTTTACACTAGGGAAAATCCCCTTAGGTCGTTTGGAATTTGTATGTTATCCTTGTATAAGACGATTAATTACCAGCTGTTTTCTTCTTTTCTGTTTGAACTGTTACATTAAACAGAAGAGACAAAAGATCGACGAAAAAACGAGATCGCGCGCGTAAAAAAAGTCTTAGAACACCACACAGTTGCGTTTAACAACTGTAGTAGTATATACCTAGTACCTAGTATTAATAGTGTTGCCAAGACAAGAATGGCGAGAGTGAAGGTGTACGATCGTTGGATATTTTTGGAATTCTTCTTTTTATTATTTTTTACTCTTCTTTTTATTAATACCCAATATCATACGGGTATAACGAACCATGTCGTCATATTATTATTATTATTATTATTATGCGATAGGATTAGTAAACGTCTAAAAATAAGTACAAAGTATAGCCGTGCGGTATATATTACGCGATAAAGGTGTTCGCACAGATCTTGTATAGCTGCTGCGATGGACGACGATTTTTCATAATATTTATCATCGGCGGCGGTGTTGGATGATATTGGCTTTTTTCAGGCCCAAATTAAGGCATACTGTATATAGGCTACGACATATAAAATCGCGATTGACCACAGATTTAAGGGCCCCATCCGCGATGTTTTATTTTTTTCCGTACAAAATGCAAATAATTTAAAACAATTTTGTTACGATTAAGTTACAAGAGTCTATACGATACTATTATTAGGTCAGATAATATCCGTACTTAAAATTGTGTTGTCGTTTAATTTACATTATTTTCGAAGCACAGTACGTTTAAAATATGTACTATGTAATATACGTTAATTAATAAAATTAATTCAATAATTTAACAAAATGAATCCTGTGTAATTTTATCTAATTTTTATTATTTAACTATTTGTACGTACCTATAAATACTGCAACAGAGGAATGTACAATATATGTTAAAAATATTATCATATAATAATTTTTTCAAGTTAAATAACTATGGGTTTAATGATTAGAAATGCAAAAAGTTTGAACAAAAGAATAAGCACAAATTAAATGTTAAAAAAATATTTTTTACAAATTACTACATAGTAAAGTATGGGGACACCAAATCGTTTTCAGCCTATACGACCACCGCCGTAGGTCTTAATTCGGGCCTGAACCTTTCGTATTATTTGGACCAGCGTCACGTTATCGCAGACATAGACGTATTATATTATTGCACATACCTAGGTACATATAGGCAACTGCTGAGAGGGACTACAAACTCGGAGTAGATTACACGCGATCGAACGGAAAACGAAAATGTCCCAGAAAATATTACATCGTAGGCAATAATAAATATAATATAATATTTCACATTTCAACCCTCAACCTATGAAAATATGTCGAAAAGTAAAATACCGATCATAAAATATTATTATACACGCATACAATATTATTCGAATGTACGAAACACAGTTTATTGATTCCTAAACGCGTATATAGGTACAAAAAATTCTCTTACCGACATTTTGTCTTATCCTCCTCGTCATTATACAACCGCGATCATCATATTGTAACATTTTTATATATTGTTTGATTTTTTTTATAGGTTTTTGGTTTTTTTTATTTCCCCATTTTTCGTAGGTAAAATAATCAATAATATAGCGATATTATATTGTATTGAACGCATAGTATATTATATAATATATTACTATTATTATTATTATTATTGTAATTTCTATTCGTCCGGCAAATAGAAAAATAATTTTAACGAATAAATATGTATGATTTATAAATATGTTTCATATGTGTACGAGTATATAGATAATAATATTATAAAGTTTATAATGTTAATTACGTTTTTTTATTTTGTGTTTACTTTTGCTGGATTATTGTAAATAATATACTAAATATAAATAAAATATAACTACATTATGTAATATGTGTTGATGATAAATTTGTGAACCGAATAACGTACAATAATAAAAAAAAAGGCATTATTAAAAATCATTGTGGTTTTTGTATATATTAATATTATATCATATTATACGTCTAATCATCGTCAACTTTTTTTCATACGAATAAACCTATAACGTGAATACAGCAGCTTTCTTTTTTCGATGTTTGTAAACATATATATATTTTTTTTTTTTTTTGAAATTAAATTAACTGTTGTTTTTACAAGAGAACACCGCGACAACATATCGCAATGATTTAGAGTTTTTCTTCTCCCGCCGCTAAAAAAAAACTACTGCGTATACGTTTAAAGTGTATATTTTTTATTTCAACGATAAAACTTTAGGACTCCGCTGCACATAACATGTTCGTTGGAATTTACAAAGAAGCTGCCAAATCCTTGACATGATTTGCGTAGAAAAACACTTTAAAGGGTTCCCATGCCCATTGCCCATCTATTTTTGACTATTTTAAAACAAAAATATACTTTTTTAACATATATATTATAATATAATAACAATATTATGTGTCACGTGAACATAATGATAAATATGATTTAAAATTAAATTTAAACCGCTACTATTACTACTATACTCGTCGTACCTATATAAAATTATGCTTAATAATTAATTTAAATATTAAGTACCTATTAAAAAAAAGTTAAATATAATATCATTTAGTACTAGCTGATCCTGTGCGGTGTCGCCCGTGACAAATTAAATAATGGCAGTGATGGACTTGCTCTGTCGTAAATTCCGGCAAGCGTAAACTAAAAATATTTTCAATCAACCAATGGCAACAATATACAAATAAAAAAAAAAATGATAGTTTTCGTGAGTCAACTATATTCAACATTTACGTGAAGAAAAGTAAAAAGTAAGTAATAAAAAGTAGTCTATGACATTGCAAATCTTATTAATTAACGAAAATGTTTAACAACTCTGGATTTGCATAAGGATTGTACGTTTCAGGCCTTTGATTTTATAAAGTAGATATATTTATTAATTAAAACTGATCATGCACTGAGTTTCCCGTGAAAATTTAAATAATTCCAGTGGATTTACCTCGTCCTAAACTCCGTTAAATGTACAAACCTCACAATATATATTTTTTAACAAAGTAAGTTGGACAATCGAAATTTATATCAAATTTTAATAAATATTTTATTTATAGTAACCAACGGCAGCCCTGAACGGATTAGTAGACCTACATTTTATAAGGCACCCTCCATGTACCTACCGCTCCACTCTGCTTGTCATAACTTTAAACACTTTAACTCGTAAGGTACACGTGCAAAATTCAATTTTAATATATATCGAAATACTCCTAAAATAAAATTAAAATTTTAAAGATAAAAAATAATGTTTTTTTTCAATTACTTAAAATTATGTGTGCATAAACTATTTTTAAAAACGTTAATTATGTAACTGCATTTTCGTCTTTTTATAGATCTCATGCTTCAGCTTTATATCATTTCTCTGGGTATTAATTGGTTGATGACAAAATGAAAATGCAGAGGCACATATTGAATAAATTTACAGTTTAATAACTTAATGATTAAGTCTGGAATTTCGACGTACATTGCATTGTTTCCCGAAGATAACTATGCGATGCTCGTTTTATAAAATATACATTTCTTGTATTTTTGAATCAAAATAAGAAGTTTTTATTTTGCATTTTTCTGCTTTTTTAACGATTTTAAATTTTAAAGTAATTTTTTACGATTTTTAGGGCATTTTAGGATTTTTTTTAGGCATATTTGGAGTTCTTGAATATATAATTTAAATTTGAAATTGTATTTTAAGATTTTTGCATGGATTTTATATTAATTTAACAAACTATAAAGTAAGTTCTTATATTAAATTGTTAAAAATAATTTTAAACTGTTTGGAAATAGTTGTTTTTTCAAATTAAAGAAGTCCATAATGATCAGTCATGACTATAAAACTCTTTTACAATTCTTTAAATGCTGTTTAGTAATTTATCAATTATCATTTAAATCAAAATTATAAAGAATAAAAAAAATTGTAGTGCATTTTTTTAGTGCGTTATTTAGAATTTTTAGGGCATTTAAGTCTCAGCCCTATTAATGACTATATACTGACTTGAAAAATTAACCGAAAACTGCTCGTCGTAGTTGAAAAACTCAAGTGTCTTTAAATAAATTATGCGAATACCGGGCTTCCTTTTTCGCTTTGCGTTCTATATTTTTTTTTTTTCGTAATCCGTCCAGGTTGAAACTGGTTGAATTCGTTGACCCAGGATCTTGTTTTGAATTTTTTCGAAACATCTAAAATTGAATTTATATCATTTATATTCAACAGATGGCCATTGTCAAATAAGGCCATATACTTCTATATCCAAAGCGTTAATTCTTTGCTTCCTCGTTTTTCCGGTCAACCGTTTTGCCGCTGCAAAGTGGCGGAAAACCTCTTCAAATCATTCTTTTTTTCTTGGTTACCATTCATTGCACCATAATTGTTTTGACGAGTTTTCTAACTAGCCTATTTTTTTTGCTTTCTCTTTCAACTCAAATAAAGATCGGTTTTCCGACGGGTTGGAATCCACTTGTGCCACCATGATATCCGCTTCCAGATTCAGTTCATAACGAATACTTTCAGCAGATTTGGCGCATTAACGGAAAGCATTTACGAGAGCTCGGTCAAACCGATCACTTTGTACTTAAGGCCCAGTTCGTACTACATCAAGCTTCTTTGCGTGGAATAGTAATCCTGTTCTTCCGAATTCTTTGGAAATTTTAAGCGTTCGTCTCAAACGTTTGGCCAAAAAAGTAAAACTTTCTCAACCGTTTGATATAGGTCTGCTAAAGCCAATTACCTAAAAATCAGTGAATCTTCAACTGCCCGATACGCAAACGATGTGTGACATTTTAGAACAAATAAATAACCTCAATTTTCACACCAATTATGTACCATTCATATTATATGGTTAAAATTAGTTTATTACATAATTAGGTTATATAATATATATGTGTATACAAAAGTAATAATTTCGTGTCTCAGACTGTGTAATACGATTTCCCAGTAGGTAGTGTGACATATACATCTATATACTATATAAGAAACTAAAACAAAAAATTAAGATAAAACTTTTCGGTTGAACAAAAATTTTTTTAATTTTTTTGTAACTTTGAGTATAACCAAACATTTCCAAAAATTTATTTTTGTTTAAATTGTTTACATTTTTTCAATAATTACTAATCATATATTATGAGAATATTAAAAATGATGAATTTAAAATTCATAATAATATAGTTAATCAATTTCCTAAAACATATATGATGCCTGAAAATTTTTTTTAAACTTTTTAGTTATTTATATACTGAAAATAATATAATATTATAATACGCGGAAGTGGACCTAAATATTACAATTTCGTATGATAATATTCTCAAAATTGGTGAGGATTAAATTCGCGGATAGATAAGTTATTCGTCAAAAATGTATTGACTTCCACTGCAGAGTAAGCAAATAAACATCTAACAAATTAACATCTCTATTGCCACTTCAGTTTTAAACTTTTTTGTCATTGTTGTATGAATTTTTGGAAACCTAAATCGAGATACACTTATTAAATAGGTTATATACTTTTAGATATACATTAACATCAAGTTAATTAAACTAATTGCAACATAAATATATACAAATACATCTCTAATCATAGGTTCTTGATTATTATTACATACTATTTTATTAAACTATTTGAATACACATTAAACATATTAACAGTTGAACATAAAAATAAATCAATATGAAATATAATATTAACTAATTCCATACCTTTATTCATCAGAAAATTTCGACCATAATTGGTAGATTGGAATGGTGCGTACAACGTATCAAGTTGTCTAGTATTACGATTAGGAACTAGAAAGCTCAAGCTTGAAAGTAATTCTGGACAATAAACTTATACATTAAGTAGATTAAAAATAAAACAGAGATCTAATCTTTTCCTTCGCATCACCAACGATTCCGTGTTTAAAAGAGAGATAATACTGACTGGTAAGAAGAGTGAGGTTGCCGTTGAATGTCGGAGTTAAAAGACAAAAGTCTCAAAAAACGATTTCGTATTGATTTGATTGTTTGAATTGGACCTACTCTACTAGGTGACCAAACCGTAGAGCTGTAATCCAAAATTAACCGTACTCATGAGCGATAATGCGCTTTTAACGTATTATTAAAACTTTTACAGCTTTGATTTATAAAACGTAGCAGAGGAAAGGCTTTGTTTTGAATATATAAATAATGTTCATTAAATGATTTAGACATGTATCAAAATATTATACCTAGGTGCAAGTGAGTTCAGAATCAATTATAATACACGTATATGCGTGGATGTGTGGGGGGGAGCTTCGCCAATCATTCACGCCAATGTGCTGATGCGTATACCATAGAAAAAAATTACGAAAACATCTCTGCCTGTAGTATTAATATGGTTTTAAGATAAGACCTATAGTTAGCTATTCCACTGGACCGCTCGTCGCTGAACGATAATTGGGTGTACAGAGATGAAATAATATTAACCGTGCGGAAATAGCAAACTGCCAAAGAAACTGAAAAATCTATATACGTATGTGGGTAATTTGACTCTGGCAAAATCTGTCTTCGGCTGTAAATTATAAATAATTGTATTTGATATTTGACGCTATCATAATAATATAGTTGTTATAGTTATACAATAATGTAAAAGCCACACTGTATACAGCGTACCAGTGTCCTACAGCTTTCTGTACGCATAATATTAAATTATAATCAGAGATTGCTGCTGTGAAGAGTGAGAACAAATATGTTATATTTTATGTTTATTATATTATATTATAAGCATTTTTAGTCGATTGTCGTACGCGCAGTAGGTAAAATTAATTATTATATAATAGTTCAGGGTAATTCGTTTAATGTACAACACTCATTAAGCAAAATTCTTCGCTTTGGAGTATGAAATTAAAACTGTATGTTGTCATTCAAAAAAGTAAAAAAATTAAAAAATTACAAGGATAAAAAATATGAAAAAAATAAATATTTTTTAAAAAATGTTGTTTTATAACGACTTAAAACCATGTAAAAAAAATGTTTAAAAAAGTGAATACTTTTCGATATAACGAGAATGTTACGTTGAATGAATCGCCTTCTATAGATATACCAGCTACAATGTACATTTGTACGACAATAATAATTACGATTTGCAATAAACATTCTGTAGATATTCCAAAACAATTTTCACGCGACATAATTAACCTCCATTGTACGATTTAAATTGTACACCAAACATTCTCGGAAATATTTCCATTACAACAAAATATACTATAATAGTAAGAAAAAAACCATTTGATAAAAATACATTAAATTCAGTGCATAACAACATTGTTTTATACTTTGAAAACACTAATCAACAATAATTGATGTGAGAAATTTTAGTCCGCGTGAGTCTTATAAAAAAAACAGAATTGTAATGTCTCCATTATTTTGGGAGATTTCGCAATGGGCAAATCCTCAAGCGAAGGACACCCTGCTGTATTTCGAACATAGAATTATACTATTATGTGAATCATTAATAATTGTCCTCGATGACCACATCGAGGAAAATCGATCGTTGTTACATGTAGTGTTGTAAATTAGAAATTTTCTGAAAATGATTTATAATATGAATGAACATTAAGTCGAACCAATAAAAAAAAATTTTAAATTTAAAAAAATATTTGTAATTCTTACTTTACCAACGTAGCAATATCCTCTAATGAGCAGACAAATGCCAATAAATAAATTCAAGTTGTATTTAAAAAAAATAAATATATAACTTTTATATAGTGAAAATGTATTGATGTACTTTTACATAGTACATTTCCTCTGAAAAATTTTTTAAAAATTAAATTTATGAAATTTTACATCACTATTGTTATTATATCAAAACGTAATGGGTGATAGATGTATATATATATAGCCCTCCTTGGCTGAAAATCATTTAGCGACGAAATGCGAAAGATGAGTTTATTTTATCAAAATATTGACGAATATTTTTTTATCCTTAGCAAAAGCGCCGTATCTGCAGCAACAGATTTTCTAATAAACGCGAATAAGCATTACACAAAAAGTCATTTTCCTCAAAACTATCGCACAATGTCACTTACTGCCGATTTCGGCTAAGGAATACAGTTTACCACCATAATAATATGAAATCTGTCACCAAGACATAATAGGTACATTGAACGGGGAGTCAATCGCCCGGAGAGGCCTGAAGTACTCAGAGAAGTCGATGAAAAGTTCGGGACCTTCTATGAAATGGTAGAGAAGATGTCGACTCTCGAGAAGAAGGAGGAGGAGGAGGAAGAACGGGCTTGCCAGGCAGTTGCGTAATGAAGCACGAGACCTCGAGGACGGCGGGCTGAGGCTGGTCCGCGGCGAAGCGGTTGTCCCGCACGAATGTTCAACGGGCCTAGGCCTGTTGCAATAAACGTATTTCGATTTGTACTGCAATTGATTTTCGAATATTAATAAACAATCAGAGTAATGCGCAAGCAGTCCCGCCGTGTCGTCGTCGATACCACAACAACAACGGCAAAAAAAGGTATAACAGGTACCTACACGATCCCTTGCAGGAGATGAACGCCTGCACCAGTACCCATATATAGGCGTGCGCAAATAAAATAGCGTACATAACGTATAAATCAAAATTTTTAATTTGACCCTCCTCTGCTCCTGCGCCAAGCCACCTCCGCCCCTATATTTTTGTCGGCAAAAGCACGAGGCGCGCGCGCGTAGGTATGTGTGTGTGTGCATAATTAACATTTATACCCGGACCGCGAGAGAACGGGAAAATATCGCGCGATTAACGCGTTGTTCGGGTGGTTTTTTATTTTTCGTTATCCTCCGTTAATTTTACGCGCGCGATAATAAATTATTACCGCGCCTCTGTTCTGTCTATGACGGTGTAGAGGTATACGCGAGCAGCGCATATATATATATATATATATATATACACACGTTATAATATGTGCTCACTCCCCTCGGCGATCGCTGAAATTAAAAAAAAAAAATAATAACAAAATTTAACCGTATATTATTAACCAAAAAAATATCGTCAAATATTCGACAACATTTATAGGCATTGGACACACAAATATATATACATATTACCTAGATATGGCTATATGTGTTATAAATATGATCATATAAGGTTTTACCGTGTGATCCGATCGTCGTGTAATAGACGTAATTATCATTATTTCAAAAACTTCAATTTTTAAGATTTTTGCTAATTTTGTAACGTATTTACTAACGTGGATTTCATCTAATCGAAACATTTCGAACGGATCCGTACGAGGTAAAAATAATAAGAGTCCGCGTAGAAAATTTGAAACTATGCAGTACTGCAAACATTTTTTTAAAATTTAACTAAACTTTTTTTTGGTTCAAAATTTGTTTAAAATAAAAATAATAAGGGCGTTTTAAATGTTTAGGGCATAAAAGCATTTTTTTAGAACATTACTTTGCCAGCTCTAGTTATAATATATAAAAGATAAAAAAAATCTCAATGATAATTTTATCTTTGCCAAGTGCGGGGGGACACAATTATAAGTTTATTTATCGTTTTCCGATTTCGCGGACGTAATTGGTACATTAATATTTTTCTCGTTTAGGACGATCAGATATTGGGACTCAAATGGTATGCACTAATGTACTGATGTCTGATTAATAATATCATTAAAATTATAGTAGTTTGTAACAGCATGTACCAACCTGTTGCAGCAGTATATATTGTTA